>JAMYWD010001164.1:0-25000 GCA_028583415.1 Protea cynaroides
TAAGACCAGTTAGTTCGGTACGGGTCTTACATGGTTAGTTGAACATAAATACTTGTATAACTGTATCCTTAGCTAATAGGGGGTTATGTATTGACATAGATTCAATAAAGGATAGTATGAACATAGCTGCGATACTCCCCATGTTCGACGTAGTGTGAATGGGTGGGCGAATCGACTAGTGGGATTATCACCTCCTCAAGTGTTACGTGAGTGAACTTGGTATGAGTCGCAGTCAAGGAGGACCAAGACGTCAAACCTATACATGGGGGATGGTGATTTGCTCCGAGGGAGGTTTCATTCATTTTGATGGGGGTGACGCGTGCAACTTAGAGACTCCGTGTGTGGATTGTCTTGAGCTGGCACTTACAGTTATCTTACCTGACCGTAGTTGTTAATTTCATGCATTTTGTATGTTACATGTTTAATTTCCTTACTAATCTCGGTGGTTGAGTTTACCTTTGTGTACACAAATATTTTAGATGATGCAGGAATGAACGTTGTTGAATATGACGACATGGATGTCAGTGACGAGGATGTCCGTGGTCCAGAGTGCGAGTGCGACGATTGTGTTTATGCTTTAACACATTAGAACAATATAAACATTTCATTTGCTTTTAATTTATTGATTGGGAGTGTGTTGCCCAATAATACAATTGAATTTATGGATTTATTTTATCTTACCTATTTATAGTACATTGGGATTGGGTTTATATTTTACCTACCATTAGAATTTCAGCTACTGGTTTGAAGTTATGTAAGACATCCGCTACACTCTATCTGTGATTTGTTTATTTTATTGTGGTGGTGTTAATTTAATGTTTGTGGATATAATGCTATGGTTTATGGGTTGACATATTAGGATTCGTGATCTTGTAAAGGGAATTTCTATTGCCCTAATAGGAGGAGGAGATCCCGTTACATTCCATAATGCCGATATGTTGGGAATGGGGTGTGACATTCATTTCCCTTACGTAGATAGGGAGGTTAGAGGTGGGCTGGGACCCACCAGAACAGCCCAAGAACTTAGGGGATATTCCTTACTTGCTCCCAATACGAATTTGAACAAGTGTAGTTTCACGGCAGGGCTTTTAAACCTGTTCAGATGTAGGGTCCGATCCCACAGTGTTGGGGACACTACGATCGGACTGGTTGCAACCGGACCCATTCGGTTGTTTCCAGTCCGATTCATGTCCTAATTTCTTAGCATACATGCACCTGGTTCGAGTAGAAATCTTAGACCGCCATCGCATTGGTTCCGTCTAAGGTGGAAAACCCTTGCACGGGAAGAAAAACCTAGTTAGACTGGGTTTTCTGGGTGCATATTTTATATTTACTGGTCATAGAAAGAAGGTGGCCAGAAGACGGATTGCAAGAACAATTCGCGCACTAGGCTAAAGAAATTCAAGTTGTAGAGATAATTCAGCGAAGTATATGAAGAAGATCACAAAAGAGGAGGGGTATTTATAGTCCTTCTCATTCCCTTTTTTCATCCTCAACGGCTACAACGCTTTGGACTCTACCTTGGAGTTGTACTTGGATAAGGAGAGATGTGCGAGATCTCGTTGGTATAAGACAATAGAGTTGACTCCTTTACAGAACCAATTCAATGGTAAGATCTACATTCAATGGCTATTAGCCCATCAACCTGCCACCGAACCCGCCTTTTACGGGATTAAGTCATGGTCTCTGACCCACTCTCCTTATCCAAGTACTCTAACTCCAATTGCCATGGCAGCTCACGGTTGAAGGCGAAGAGTTCGGGATAAGTACGAGATCGACGATCAGATCATAGATCGTGCTAGAAACCTATCCCACTCCATGCCCAATCTATATATACAGATAATCCAAAGGTAAACAGATGCAATCCTTTATACTTTTACTCTCTCTCTCTCTCTCTCTCTCTCTCTCTCATTGTTAAACCCACTTTCAGGAACTCATATTTCTCGTACTGAACTCCAACTACTTGTAGCTCGGTTCTAACTTAAACATCAACTTGGCCATAGAGTTTTTGAATTCACCCACTTTCCTATCTACTTACTCCTACGCGTGTACAGCCCCTCTTAGGAAATTCGAGCGATTAGTGACAGCAACACAAACAAACGCCTTTGTATTTATATCAACGACTCAGTTTTAATGATTCTAATCCCACGGACGTAATGAAAGTGGATTAACATATGGCACCCCATCAAAGGAAACTGCACGTCTGCACTTGCCCCTCGGTTTTTTAAGCAGGGAAAAAACAGGGAAATAGTTTTGAACGCCAGCAAACGGCTCAACTGCTCCACGATGGAATACGATCACGATAAAAAGGATCCCGATGCTAATATGCACCCAGCACGTGGTTTATATCCCGTGGTCGAGCCTTAAATTGACGGGGTGGTTCCCACAGTCTATCCGTCCGATTGGGTTTATGTTATTTCTGGGCCCGCCTTAAATTTTTCTGATTTCCGGATTTGGACCGCCTTACTGAGTTTCTGGTTTCCACAAATAAAAAATTCAGGGTCACCACTTGCCGGTCACTAACCTGTGATGATTGCCGAAAAACCTATAATGTGCATTGGGCTTCTCCGTTGATTGATTTCAGATTTCAGAACCCCAAGTGTTTTGAATCTGCAAGCTATTATTCGAATTAGTCGGAGGTATCCATTTATTAATCCATCTCACCGGAGATATCATGTCTTGGGTTTCTCCGATTTCCTTAATTTTCTATTCTTTTTCTCTCACAGTTTAATGATTTAACTCTGGTGTGGTTAAGATTTATCCTGAGTAAAGAGAATTTGATTTTTCACGTACAGAAGTTTCAGAGAGGTATGGAATCTTTCAAATTTATTTTTCAGTTCTTTCGTAACCCTAGCTAGAGCTTGTTTCTTTGTCCTCGCATTTCTGGGTTCTTGGATTTTGCTTATTGAGTTAAATGCATTGACTAGAGGAGAGCTAGGTGACTGGAGGTGGTGCTACTCTGCTGCTTTGAGTGGGAGCAGTAAAAGTAACAGGCTCTTCTTCTGAGTAAGGGTATTATTCGGGTGAGGAGATGAAGCGCAAGCGGGGCCACAAGAAAGGAAAACAAAAGAAGCATTCAGTGTCGTTGGTTGGTAGAAATGAACAAGCCCTGAATGATGTTAGCATAAATACTGATAATTTAGATATGGATGATATAGATGATGCCCAGTTGGATTCTGGAATGGAAGTCGAAGCATTGGTATCCACGAGGCCTGATTATCTGGCCAAAATTGAAAATACGGACACTGAACTGTTGAGCGACAGGCCCTCTGGGCAATCAGGACGTGATGGGTTGAGTGAGAGACCTACTGGGCAATGGGGACGTGGGCGTGTTAAGGTGAAGCTGAAGTCTTCAAAATTGTACGAGTCTCAGCATACTTCGTCTGATGCGCAGACACAAAGTGATACGGATAAGAGTAGCCTACAAGTGGGTTTGGGCAAACAGGTAGAAGTCACAGAAAAGACGGAAGATAGTGCCAGCTCTTTGCCTGAAACGAAAGTTGCTAGTTTAGAAACATCATCCCGAAAAGCAGGAAGCATAAAGATTAAATCATCAAAGGGCATAGGCTCTTCAAACGTAACTGCTAATTCACGGAGTAGTCATTTACGGATTCTGGGTGAAAGGACCACCCAAACTGCTTCAGACAGTGAAAAGCCTTTGGACTCATCAACATCTAGGGAATCAAACCAAAGGGAACCAAAATGCTGTTATCAGGATCCACGATACAATGAGCAAGAACTGGGTGCTACTTTGGCGGTATGTTGGAAGTGGAATCTTGAAACACCTGTTTTCATTTTAATTGATGTTGTTTGGAATCTACTGATACGTAATTGTTTTTTCAATTGCATATTCCTCAGGTTATCAAGAAAATCATGAAAATGGATGCAGCTGAGCCATTTAATGTTCCAGTGAATCCTGTTGCCTTGGGAATACCTGTAAGTTTGAATCTGATGCACATGCTACTACTTGCATAGAAAGTGATAAATATATTTTTAAATGCTAAGGTGTGCATGGCACTTCAGTTGCCAAGTATAAGGGCTAGTAAAAGCCTCAAGTTTGAAGCGTAAGCCTCATGAGCATATCTGAGGTGTCTGTAATCTCTCATATGTGAATCTATGTTTATCCTACGTATATGTGCACATGTTTACCTGAGAGAAGACAAAAAAGATAATCAATATTTTTAGGTAATTATAGACATAGCTTAGATGAGATGAGATGAGGATGTTGAGATAGATATGTGGCAAAACTAGGAAGGATAAGGTAATGAATGATCGTATTAGAGCTGATTTGGGAGTAGCACCGATTCATAATAAACTACGGGAAAACCGTTTGAGATGGTATGTTCATGTTCAGTGGAGGCGTAAAAAAAAAAAAAAAAAAAAAAAAAAAAAAAAAAAAAAAAAAAAAAAAAAAAAAAAAAAAATAAAAAAAAAAAAAAAAAAAAAAAAATATTAAAATAAAAAAAAAAAAAAAATTAAAAAATAAAATTTTAAAAGATGCTCTAGTATGGAGGAGTGATTTGATTCAGATTGAATTCAGATTGAATGATCTAAAAGAGTTAGAAGTAGACCTAAGATGACTATAGGGGAGGTGGTGAGGAAAGACATGCATAGCTTAGGCCTCGTTTCAAGTGTGACATCAAACAGAGTTGATTAGATGACAATAATCCATGTAGCTGACCCCATTTAGTTGGGATAAGGCTATGTTGCTGTTGTTGTTTTACAGACATACCCCCCATACACAATACTAATTCCCAATTGCATAATCATTTCCAGACCCTTATATTACTCATATAAAACACTGGAAATTACAGACATACAGACATAAATAATACTAATTCCCATTCTATACACATTGCATAAGCATTCCTAGGACACCCTTACATATTATTCTAACATGCATCGTCCTTTGTTTTGTGTAGTGTCTTGATTCATCTTATCCACTAGCCTAAAAAAGTATACCCCAATGGAAGAATGTACAATGTTAGAAGCTTAATTTCTTAGTAACATTCTGCCCTCCTTTCTTCTGTAAAAGTTAAAAGAGTTTCAAAAACTGGGGATATGGTAGGAGTGGTTGGTATTGACATAAATCAGATCAGAGAACGCATATATCTTTTGTACTGTAATATCTTATCCTACTTTGTTTATGTTTTTGTAGACTAATGCAGCTTCTTGGACCAGGATTATTTTGACATCATAGAGACCCCCATGGATTTTGGCACGATCTGCAGTAATCTTGAACGGGGCGATAAGTACATAAACTCAGAGGACGTATTTAGAGATGTGCAGTATATTTGGGATAACTGTTATAGGTATAACAACAAGGGTGATTATATTGTGGACCTTATGAAGCGGGTGAAGAAAAACTTTACAAAGTACTGGATGGCAGCTGGCCTGTACAGTGATCAATCGAAGAGAATTATTGGTAAGAGCTTATTGAATGCAGTCTTAGTACTGCTTTTCTGTTAATACATGTCAGATTCATTGGTTACTAAATACTGTCTCATATTTTTCGTACTCGAGTCCTCTTTGACCATTTTAAAACTCTAGAGTGAATGAATTTCATGAAGGACTTGGTTACTAAATGAATTTCATGAAGGACTTGGTTACTAAATGAATTTCATGAAGGATTTGGTTACGAAATAAATGGACTACTAAACTGGATATGACTATTCAACCAAAATCGTGTACCCGATACTTGTAAATTGCATTTGGAACAGAAGTTGTATCATATCGGTTATAGAAAATGGAAAATGTCTGTGCTCATTATTGAATATTTATCAATGGTCAGGGTAAGCAACAGTCTTTGTATGTAGTAAATTGTTTCCTTCTCTATTTCATAATTGTGTTTGCACTTGATGCATTGGGTTAACCTCTGAGGTAACACCAACTTGGTATCAAAGTAAGGGTATTAAATTAGACTGATGCTAAGTTTTTTAGTATTAATTGAAGCTTTTAATGGTAATTGCTTTAAAAGGAGCTCTTATACTCAAAATTGAGTTTGAACATTGATGGCTGTCAACTTCAGAAGCTTTAACGTCACAATTGAGGGTCCTCTATGTCCACTAGTAAGCTTACTTAATATTTTTCTATCCTAGTGAAACTCCCTGCATGGAATGGGAGATGGTGTAAGCAACTATTAACCACCACCAACTTTCTATTGGTGACCAATGAGACTGTCTCCAATTTGGCAGACACTATTCAATGACCTAGTTTGAGTAGGTTTTGATCAAGGTTTGAGGTACAGGATTCGACTAGTCTCCAAACTGAGTTGTCTCGGGTTTCGACCGAAACGTGGATTTTTTCCAAATCCCAGGACATCTTAAAACCTTGGTTTCGAGGCCCAGAAGTGTTTTTTATTTGTTGGATTTGTTTGTGTGGCCTATTTTAACCATTTTACACTACATTAGTTTAAAAAAAAAAAAAATCTAAAATGATAATATGTTGTGTCGAGTTTGTGACCCAAGTTTACTAGTGTAGGCTGAGACTTGGGATTGTGTCCAGAGTTAAGTAGGCAACACTTATTTATGAATAATATCTTAAGCAATTACACCCCTCATTTGAATAGAATAAAAATAGTATAAAATTCAAATTCCAAAAGGATAAAAAGTTAACCCTCTAGTTCAAGAACAAAAACCAGATTTATGGGTGCTAGGATAATTTTCAACTTCCAAATACTAGGCTTTTTCCTAAATCTAAAAATTCCATAAATCTTTTATTATAATAAAGCATCACTGAAAACCAAGAGTGCAACTAAATAATCTCTTACTTTAATGCCAAAAAAATTATTTTCATTAAGGATGACTTTAAACAACATTTGCGTATTCCAAACAATGTTTGACTAGAGTTTTATTTCTTCAATATAACTCAGATTTAAGTAATCTCGAATTTGTAGCAAAGCTAGCATAATCAGCTTTCCAGCATTGTTTGAATTGGAGTTATAATGAGAGAGTTATACTCTGGTCAAATCTTGTCCGGAGTACGCGAATGCTATTTAAAGTCGTTGAATTAAAATAATATTTTGGGTATCAAAGCAAGAGATTATTTTGGCGCATTCTTTGTTTTAGTGATGCTTTATTATAATAAAATTTATGAAAATTTTAAATTTGGGAAGAATCCATACATTTGGAAGTTGAAAATCGCCCCCATACCCAAAAATCCTATTTTTGTTCTTGAACTGGAAAGTTGACGTCTTGTCCTTTTGGAATTTGAGTTTTAAACTATTTTTACTAGATTCAAATGAGAGGTGTTTGCATATTTATGAATTAGCTTTGAAGTAAATGAATTATAAAATTATTTCATTTACTTAAATGATATTAGTCATAAATAAGTGCTGCATACTTAACTCTGGACACAATCCCAAGTCTTAATGCTTTTTTTTTGTTAACTAATGTAGGAAATAGTTGTAAAATAGTTAAAATGGGCTACACAAGAAAATCAGAAAAAAAAAAAAAAACACTTATGGGCCTTGTAACCAAGGTTTCGAGATGTCGCGGGAAAAATCCTAGAAACTTGGCTGAAACCCGGGACAACTCGGTTTCGAGGTGGGTTGAAATCGACCTCGAAACTAGCACCTAGAACCTTGCCTTGAGCAATGCTGATTGGAAAGCATTAATCTATGTAGCCAACCCCATTTAGTTGGGATAAAATTTTATTTTTATTGTTGTTTTGTATAGGGATCTTGTGGGGCCCATTCTTTAACTGTTAGTTTTGTCTTAAGTAGCATAGTCTCCTATTAGACTCAGTTTCTGTTTTGGAGGTTTTAGTAGTTTAGCAAATTTAAAATCCTAGTAGTATTTTCTAGGTAAACTATTTAGGAAATTTAAATACAATCACCCATTTACGTATGAAAGGAATATAAAATTTGGATTTGAATTTTGTAGTCGAGAAGGCTTTCTCTCTTATCTCTCTTCTTCCCTTATCCCCTCTTATCTTCTCTTCTCTTTTCTTTCTTCAAGTTACTGTTCATGATACTGTTCACGCTTCGTCTTCTCTACAGATTGCAACTCTGTTTTCCCTGTTATTGATTTGTTTTCTTCCCTAGGCAACGACCCCCTTTTTTTTTATTTAATCCATCATAGGCCTCTGTAACATACAAATCAGCAAGCTTCTCTGCTTCCTGATGTCAGGAAAATTTTTATTGCCTAAACCTGAGATTGTGTTGCAGTGATTCGTAACTTTGGGTTTAGGATTGACTGACTACATCAGATTTCTATCAAAGTGCTTACAAGGATTCAAGAGATTACAATCCTGTATATTGCAATTGAATAGGTTGGACTACGGACATTTTTTTTTCTTTTTGTTGTGATACTTCTCTAGACATTATCTAGCATAGTTATCAAGGTGTCGCCTAGGCGTCCAATTGTTTTTTCAACCCTTGGGTAGTTGGTCTCCTTACTGTATCATGCCTTGTTATTTGTTTTTATTTTTATTTTATTTTTTTAAATTTGTGCCATTTGTAGCATTTTTATTGAATGTATGAAGTATATATATGTACCATAACATGGAATCATGGATATATATATATATATATATATATATATATATATATATATATATATATATTAAAAACAATAAAAATTGTTGCTCTAACCCCCTCCTTTCGTATAAATTCTCTTATGGAAAATGTACCCTTATAATGCCTTGGGTACACCTCGTGCCCTAATCTACTCACTTTGTCGCCTAAGCGCTCAGGCAGCCTCTAGTGCCTTGGTTTGCCTTGGCGCCGTGACAACTATGTTTTCTAGGGTGTTAATAAGGGCAAGGTTCGAGAACTCGGTTTTGAGGCTGGTTTTGACCCGGCCCAAAACCGAGTTGGACCAAGTTTTGACCATGTTTTGTGGAGATTTTCTTGGGTCAACTCGAACCTAGGTTTCGAGGCCCAAAAATTGTGTTTTTGTCTTGATTTTGTCTGTGTAGCTTATTTTAACCATTTTACGCGTATTCACTCAATTAGTTACACTAACACATTACATTTGAAAGCTTATTTATGCCTAATATCATTTAACTAAATGTTTCTTTGTAATTTTTATTTCATTTACTTAAGATATTATTCATAAATAAACAAACACCTTCCATTTGAATCGCATCAAAACAAAAGATTACTTTAACGCACTTTTGGTTTTTAGTGTGTTTTACTGTGATAAGATTAGTGTGTTTTACAAAAGGCGTTTAGTGATTGCATTAATAACTATGGTCAGTTGGACTTGAGATGGGAAGGCCAATTGTACACTTGGTCTAATAACCAAGAGGGGGAGAGAAGGATTTGCTGTAAATTGGATAGGGTCTTGGTCAATCCTGAATGGGTGGGACTTGGGAGTTTTCCGGAGTTTGGTGGCGAAATTTTGGAACTCGAAGATTTTGGATCATTGTGCCATGGTGGTGAGACTATTAGAAGCAAAAAATTTCGGGCCCAAGCCTTTTAAATTCTTCAATTCTTGGTTGGAACATGAGGGGTGTCTTCCTTTAGTTTTTGAGGCTTGGAAGGAGCAATCTACTGAAGGCTTGGACCCTCTTTCTTCTATTGCTATCAAGCACAAGAATGTTAAAGTCCAAGCTGAAAATCTAGAATAAACAAGTTTTTGGGGATGTTCACATTGAGGCTAAGGCTACAGAAGTAATGCAAGGTCAAGGTTTCAAATCAATTTCACCCTAATCCTTGCAAAGGGGGATCTTTTACAACTAGCCCAATCGAAATTTCGAGTAAACAATAAAACCAGAATTGATATAATGCGGAAAAAAAAACTTATCTGAAGATCTGGCAGTTGGAATGTCTTCAAACTTGGAGGGGAAGTAATCTAATATATGCTTGCTAACATACTCAAGTTTGATGTTGATCTAGCCATTGGATAATGAGTTATGCACTTTCGAAAATTACCGATATTCTGAAAACGGGACTGGTTCAGTCAGATCTGGTTGATATGATTTTAATCTTTAATTCCACGAGCTTTCCTTGATTAGATCAGCACTTAATGGTATCGCAATTCAGTATGCAGTAATAAAAACTTGAAGGAATTAAAAGAAGAACAAGAAAAACCATAAAATAGAATATTTCGATTGAGTCTCACAACCTATGAGACTCAACCAGAATTTTTTGAAAGAAATTCTGATTCATCTAAGTCTGCCCCTTATTTCTCCTTCACTCTATTTATAATGCTTTAACAAAATTACAAATATTGTAGGACTGATCTCCAAAAGAAATATCTAAAAATATGATAAGAAACTTACCTTTATAGTTTTTAGGAAAGTTTCCAAAACAACTAAACATCTATAACTGAGATTATATGCTAAACCAAATTAGTAAACAAATCAAATTAAGACTTTGGAGAAGAAGGCAAGAAATAGCTTGTGCATGCAAGCTGTGGGCAGTTGTATACAGATGTCGGTTTGGCTTTAAATTGGTAACAAATTGCTGCTGGTACTGTTGATGTGAAACAATGTTTTTTGGCTGGACAATACTGCATCAAGAAGAAGCCTTCATCCTTTGCCAAGCTAGATTGGATTCAAACCTAGGTAATAGTTCCTATGCTCAGGAGGAGAAATTAGCCAGGGAAAAATTTATGGAGGCTTCAAAGAAAGAAGAAGAGTTCCTTTAGCAAAAATCCAGGGTCCAATTGTTGAAGCTTGGTGATAAGAACAATAAGTTCTTCTATCACTCGGTTAAAGGTAGACAAACATCGGAATTTGATCTCCAAAATTTCTAGCTCGGATGGTATTGAGTGGATGGAGCCAAAAGATATTAAAAAGCAAGTTGAGCTTTATTTTAAGGATCTGTTTGGGTGGGGAATGTCAGAAGGGGAGATGGACCTCACTCACCTCCCTGTTTTGAAGGTGTTGAATGAGAGTATGAAGGACTCCATCGAAGCTCCTATTTCTATGAAAGAAATCAAAACTGTGGTGTTTGCCTCCAAGGACCAAAAAGCAACGGGTCTGGATGGATTCAATGCTTTTTTCTTTAAAAAGCTATGGACTGGAGATGATGTCTCTAAAGCTATCCAGTGGTTTTTTGAAATCCTTTCATGCCAAGATCAGTTAACTCAACTTTCATTTTTCTTATCCCTAAATGCCAGAATCCTGGGGAGTTCAAGGACTTTAGGCTTATTGCCTTGTGCAACTATATAGTTGTCAAGGTGTCGCCTAGGCACCACTTAGGCGCCCAGGCGGCCTTGGTCGCCTACGCGGGCACCTTGTCAGGCCTCCAATGCCTTGGTTCACCTTCTCGCCTTGACAACTGTGCATATATATATAAGATCATTGCTAAATCATTGCAAATCGGCTGCAGTCTGTGGTTTGTAGCTTGGTCTCCAATCAATTAACATTTATTAATGGTTGCTCGATTGCAAATAACATTCTGGTTTGCCATGAGATTGTGAGAGGTTGAACCAAAAATCTTGTTCTCCTATTGCTGTGATGAAAATTGATATTCATAAAGCTTATGATTTTGTCCATAGTTGTCAAGGCATCTCCTAGGCGTCGGCTAGGCGTCCGGGCGGTTTATACAGGCCTGGGCGCCAGGGCGCCTTGTGTACATGAGAAAAGCGGTCGCCTAGGTCGCCTTGGATGCCCAGAATGCCTGGGCGGCCGTCTTTTTCTCATATTTTTCCTTGATCTTTGAATTTTATTTAGGAGATTTATTAGGACAGGCAGGAACAACATTTATCAGGCCAGGCAGGAACAACATTTATCAGGCAGTACTTATTTATGACTAATATCATTTAAGTAAATGTTCATTTACTTAAGATATTATTCATAAATAAACAAATACGCCCCTATTTGAATCCAATAAAAATAGTCTAAAATTCAAATTCCAGAAGGATAAAAAGTCAACCCCCAGTTCAAGAACAAAAACCATATTTTTGGGTGCGAGGGCGATTTTCAACTTTTAAATGCTAGGTTTTTTTCTAAATATAAAAATTCTATAAATCTTATTATAATAAATCATCACTAAAAACCAAGAGTACGCCAAAATAATCTTTTGCTTTGATGCCCAAAAATTAATTTATGTTCAAACGACTTTAAACAGCATTCCCGTATTCCGAACAAGGTTTGACCGGAGCATAGTTGTCAAGGCGTCGCCTAGGCTACCTCAGGTCGCCTTGGAAAATCGGGCGCCTTGGTCGCCTTGGTCGCCTAGGCGGGCGCCTTGGTCGCCTAGGCGCCCAATCAGGCCTCCATCGCCTTGCTTCGCATTGGCGCCTTGCCAACTATGGACCGGAGTGTAACTCCTTCATTATAACTTGGATTCAAGCAATCTCGGATTTGTTGGAAAGCTGATTATGCTAGCTTTGCAACGAATTCGAGATTGCTTGAATCCGAACTATATTAAAGGAGTTACGCTCCGATCAAATTCGATAAAAGTACGTAAATGTTAGTCATAAATAATTGTTTACTTAACTCTAGACACAATCCCAGGTCTTAGTGTACACTAGCAAACTTGGGTCCACACCACATATTAATTAAGTTATGTCTTAAATGTTGATTATTTATGTAGAATGTTGCATATATATAAACATTAATATTTTAGAAATAAAAAAAATGCACTGGGAACGCCTTGGTCGCCTAGGCAACGCCTAGGCGGGCACCTAGGTGCCTAGGCGCCCAGGATGGCCCCGAACGCCTTGGATCGCCTTGTCGCCTTGACAACTATGATTTTGTCAATAGAATGTTCCTCCTGAAGATCTTGGAAAAAATGGAATTCCCTTCTATTGTGTTGAGTTGGATTAGTGCTTGCATCCATACTCCTATGTTCTCCATTCTAGTGAATGGCTCTCCAGTTGGGTACTTCAAATGAGGGAGAAGGATTCGTCAGGGTGATCTTATGTCCCCTTACCTATTTACTTTAGCTACGCAACCTTTCTCTATGGTGCCGAAGCATGCTATCATTGACAAGAGAATCCCCCTTGCCCATAGATGCAAAAAGATGAAGATCTCTCATATGATTTTTGTAGATGACTTAATGGTCTTTGTTAAAGCTTCATGTAGGGCTGTGTTGGAGGTTATGAATGTCTTAAAAGTTTTTGGAGAGGCTTCAGTTCTCACAATGAATGAAGCTAAGTCGACTATTTTCTTGGGTGGAGTCTCTCAGAATGACAAGCAGGCTATTTGTGATTGTTGTCACTTGAGGGAATCCAAGTTGCCAGTCAAATATCTTGGAATTCCTTTGCTTCCAGGAAAACTTTCATTCTCTGATTGCAGCCCTATTATTGAGAACATCAAGAGAAAGATTGACGGATGGAAAACTAGATTCTTCTCTTATGCAGGCCGTATTCAGCTTATTGTTGCGGTTGTTCAAGGAAGTTATCTGTTTTGGTTTGGAGTGTTTGCCCTTCCCAAGAGGGCAACAAAATTAATTGAATCTTTATTTGCTAACTTTCTTTGGGCCTCATTAGCCAAGAAAATTCATTTTGTGAGCTGGGAGCACCCCTAAGGAGGAGGAGGGCTGTGTATCGGAAAAGTGAAAGACATGAACAGGGCTGGAATCTTTAAGAACTTTTGGCATATAGCTTCCAATAAACAGAGCTTATGGGTGGCTTGGATTAAAGGTAAATATCTCAACAATGACTCTATTTGGACTGTCAAAAATGTTAAAGATTGCTCTTGGGCTTGGAATTCAATTTTGAAGGTGATGGATAGCATGATTGAGTGGGTGTCTATTTCTATTGGATCAGGCAAGGACACATTGTTTTGGCTTGATCCTTGGCACCCCTTGGGGATTCTTTGGACTGTATTTGGTCCCTCTGGCTGCCAAAGGGTTAACATTCCGAAGATGGGGAAAGTTATTGATATCTTAGCATCTTTTGGGTGGATGGATAGGCTTATGATGATCCCCAGTCTATTGCTATCTGGAATGGGCTTACTTCAGTGGTCAGAAACCAAAGAAGTGAGGAGGATAGGATGTTTTGGAAAAGCTCCCCCAATGTGCCTTTCTCTACCAAAGCTGCTTGGAACGAGATCAGGTTGTGAAACCAAAATGTGGACTGGTACAAGGCAGTGTGGTTTTCTACAAATATTCCTAGACACTCCTTTGTGACTTGGAGAGCTATCCTTAATTCTTTAGCTACTGCTGATCAGCTGCGAGCAAGGAATGTGATCACTAATGCAGGATGCTGCTTCTGTTGTGCTGATGAGGATAAGGTTAGTCATTTGTTCTTTAAATGTGAATTCTCAAAATTCATTTGGACCTCTTGCATCCAAAGATGTATTCAAGATGGAACCTGATCTCTTGATTACAATCATATTGTAAAATGGGTGGTAAGAACCTTCAAAGGGGGTTGATGCTTTGAAATGATAAGGAAGCTGGCTTTTTGTGCATCCATCTATCATATTTGGTAGGAAAGAAACAAAAGGATTTTCTCTTCAAAGTCTAGAACCAGAGAGATGATAAGGGATTCCATCATTAGGGATATTCAGGACAAGATAAAAAAAGGAATGCTGTGAGGGTCCAGTTAGTTCCCCAAGGATTAGGTTCCTTAAGGAAAGTTGGGTTTTTGATGTAAATTGAGTTTCTTGGACATCTTTGCCCCCCCCTCAACCCACCCACCCACCCACCCAACCAAAAGTTTGGTCGGGTCTTTCGTATCTTTGTTGCTTTGCTTTCCTCTTGTATTTTGAATTGGTGCTTTCGGCCTCCCTTCTTGGGTTTGGTTTGTTGTGCTCTCTTCTTCTGGGTTTATAAAGTATCTACTTACCAAAAAAAAAAAAAAAAAAAAAAAAGATTTATGAAATTTTTAGATTGGAGAAAAACCCTAGCTTTTGAAATTTGAAAGTTGCCCCGCAATCAGAAAGACGGTTTTTGTTCTTGAACTGTAGAGTTGAATTTTCATCCTTTTGGAATTTGAATTTTAGACTATTTTGATTGGATTCTAATGGGGTAGTTGTTTATTTTATTATAATAAATGAAATAAAAAGAGACATTTACTTAATTAATATTAGATATAAATAAGTGTTGTTCATGTGTAGTGTTTTCTGGCTTGTACTACTTTGACTTTTAAGGTTGAAACCATGCTTCGAGAGTCGAAAACTTTCCCTCTCGGTCGAAATTTGTCGGTTTCGATAGGTTTTGATCAAAACTCTAGATTTTACATAGGGCTCTTGAACCTGTACCGGTTGAAACCTGGTTGAGACAGGTCAAAACCAGATCAAGATTTTAAACATTATGGTATCGCCTCTTAGTTTCGTCTTGGTGATGCTGAAACTGAGATAACTTGGTCGAAACCACCGAGTTCTCGAACCATGAATAAGGGACGACTTCAGCTAGGGGAGAACACGTGCTGGCGTAGAGTAAGGAGAAAGTGAAATAGTTGCTGTCAGTGGTAGATGATAGTTTCAGAACTATAGAAAGGTGGAAAAAAGTAAGTTTAGAATAAAGAAACAAGTTCTGGTTTGGAAAATGAAAGAGTAGGAGTGGCAGATAGGACGTATGACATGTGTCTTTCAATCTCGGTACTTTAATTGTTATGACCATTCTATCCAGTACTTTGATTGAATTCATAATGATTTTATTCTTTGGATAGGTAGGCCTTATGGGAGTTGAACTCATGACTTCTTACTTGCGAAGTATTGATCCTTCCGAATTGAGCAACCCCCTTAGGGTTAATTAGGCCTCGTTTGATAACACTTCCGCTCTTGTATTCCATTGATTCTGTCTCCTTGGAGCAATTTGAGAGTTGAATACTGTTTGGTAAATTTAATTTGATTCCAAGCTCCCAGGGAGTGAGTTGGACTCCATTTGACTATGGAATAAAATCTCGGCGAGATCTCGCCATTTTCGCCATTCTCGCCAGTAACCGAGACGAAAACAGGGTCGATACCCTGTTTTCGTCTCGGCAGATACATAATCTCACTGAGATCTTGCGAGCGAGATCTCGGTAATTCTCGATAAATCTTAGTAAATCTCGCGAGAAATTGCTTTTCACTTTTTTTTTTCTTTATAAAAAAGAGAAGGCACTATCGACCAAGAACTGTTGCTTCCTCTTTTTTCTTAGTTTTTTGAAGATTTTTTCATTTCTTCCCCATTCTTTCTTTGTTTGGACTTTTAACTTGCAACGGGTGGTGCTTCGGACTGCGGGGATTGCTGTAAGAGCTTCATATCAACTGTTGAAGGTAAGTTTCTTGCCGAAAAATGAGATTTTTACATGAGACTATGAGGGAGAAAATTTTTTTTTTCTAAAATGTGATGAAATTTTTATATGTTAGATACGTGAGCCCGATCTACAAGTTCATGGTTTCAGATTTCGATTTTGATTGTTGTAGGTTTTTTTTTTTCAATTACTTGCATTTAAAAATTAATTTTCAGGAATTAAAAATTAAACTAATTATTATTTATACTTATTTGATGATGATGACCTATTTATATGTTAATCACCATCGGCCGATCTACTGTCCTACAGTTTCATATTTCGATTTCGGTTGTTGTTGGTATTTTTTTCAATTATTTGCATTTAAAAATGAATTTTCAGCAATTAAAATTTAAAATAATAATTATTATTATTCATTTGATGATGATGACCTATTTATATGTTAATCACCGTTGGCCGATCTACTGTCCTACGATTTCAGATTTCGATTTCGGTTGTTGTATGTTTTTTTTTTTTTTTTTTAAATTATTTATATTAAAAAAATAATTTCCAGCAATTAAAAATTAATTTAAAAATGCTATAAAATAGGGAAAAATAAGGAAAAATTTTCTGATCGCATTTAAAATATGAGAAATTTTGAAATGTAATTTCTGCTCTGTTCAAGTTTGTAAGGTTATTGAAGTTTGTGTTTTCTATGAAACAGTGCTTGGAAATTATGTCGAGACCAAGTTCTAGGGCAGGCGATGGGGCGACGGTACCGGTTCCCGAACTGACCCTGCATGGCAGTATGGGACTGCCCTTTAGGGTGATAAGAAGAAGACCCAGTGTAATTTTTGTGGGAAAAAGCTTCAGTCTGGCGGCATCACAAGACTGAAGCAACACTTGAGTGGATTAGGCAAAGATGTTTCCAAATTTCCATAGTGTCCTGTGGAGATATCCAGGGCTATAGGTGAACAGTTGAGGGGAGGGAGGTAGAGGATGACAGCAATGGAAAGAGAAAAACAGCAGTTAGAGGATGCAGTTCGAGGCACCATACCAGAATCGAGTGAGGAACATGAGGCAGTGAGGAACATGAGGCTGAGGGATGGGATGTAGAGAATATGACAGAGGCAGAGGCAAGACAGATGTGCCATGCGGCACTGACTAGTAAAGAAATCTTCAGGTCAGATGCGGAAAGGAGATGGGTAGGAGCAGGTACATCTGGAGCAGGTGGCAGTAGTAGTGGATTTGCTGAGCCTGAGCCACAGAGACGGAGCAAAGGGATTGGTTCTTGGTTTTCTAGATCACGAAGTAGAAGGGAAGAACCTGTGCCTCAGCCACGGGGACGGGATGATTATGTTCAAGTTCTAGAGCAAGATCCCGGAGTCTTTATGAAGCAAGGTAGCAAGCAGAGAAAAATAAAAGCAATGTTTGGGGGAAAGAATAGGGAGTCAGTAGGGTATTATTACTCTAAGTGGTCGTTTTATCATGGCATCCCAGCAAACGCCACTACAGGCCCTTTCTTTCAGAGCATGCTAAATGTAGTTGTTGAGGCAGGTACAAGGATTAGAGGGCCAAATCAATATAAGCTAATGACTCATTATTTGTCTCAACATAAGAAGGAATTACAAGACTGGATTCTAGGCCAGAAGAAGAATTGAGAAGATTTCAGAGTAACTATTATGTGTGATGGTTGGACTGGTCTTACCAGAAAGTCCATCATCAATTTCATGGTTTACTGTGATGGGAGGACAGTGTTCCTTAGGTCTGTTGATGCATCAGCTGAAGTAAAAGATGCAAATTATATTTATGGGCTGTTGCAAGAGGTGGTGACTGAGGTGGGAGCTCAGAACGTTATTCAGATTGTGACGGACAACAGCAGCAATTTTAAGAAGGACAACAGCAGCAATTTTAAGAAGACAGGGGACATGTTAATGAACAATGCCGACTACAATCTCTTCTGGACTCCATGTGCTGTTCATTGTATTGATTTGATGTTGAAGGACATGGGCAAGATAAGTAAAGTCAAGAGAGTGGTTGAGCAAGCAAGACAAGTAACCACTTTCATCTACAACCATGGTCATTCTTTGAACATGCTCAGGGATAGATGTGGGGGGGGGGGGACTTGGTCAGACCAGGCATCACCAGATTTGCTAAGAACTTCATAGCATTGAAGAGCTTTGAGGCGAAGATGGCTGGACTCAGATCGATGTTTGCATCTGAGGATTGGTTTTCATGGAGACAATCAGCTACCCCTCAGGGAGTGGAAGCACAGAGTACCATCGCTTCAGACGAATTTTGGCAAAATGTGAAGGTGGTAGTCAGGGTGTTGCATCCTGTAGTACAGGTGTTGAGATTGGTAGATACTGAGCGAAAACCTACCATGCCACTTCTTTATGCTGCTGTGGATGAATTGAAAGTACGTGTTAAAGCTTTGATACCACGTGGCTACAAGAATTACATAAATATCATCAATGACCGATGAGTGAGCCAACTCATGCATCCATTGCATAAGGCTGGTGAGTAAATTTGATGATGTATTTACTTTAGTATTACTTATGTACCAATATAATTTTTATTTGCTTTAACCATGTGTCCACTGTCAAATATTTCAGCATACTATTTGACCCCCAAGTACCAGTATACGCATATACTTGGGACAAACGCAGAACTCATTGAGGCAGTGAAGCTAGTGGTTGCAAAGTTGGAGCCAGATCCCCAAGCACAGGCATTGGCAAACCTAGAGGTGAGTTGTGTGCTTCAATTACTGGAAATATGATCACTGTGACACTAATTGTACTGGTTACTGCTATTGCTAGTGCGACAAAACTATATATTGTAATTGCAAATATTTATAAGTTTTCGATTGTGTGTAGATTAAAACCTTCAGGGAAGCCCGTGGGAGTTTTGGGTTCTCCGTTGCAGTAGCTGGACGTGATAAAAGTGATTCGTGTATGTATTACGTTTAAATGACATACGAAATTAAATTATCTTATGTTTTATGTATTATGTTTAAATGACATACGAAATTAAAATATGTTATTGTTCTTATGCAGTTGAATGGTGGGTGTTGTATGGTAAAGATGTACCTGCTCTGAAGAAGATAGCAAGTAGAGTGTTAGCTCAGACATGCTCTGCATCTGGCTGTGAGTGAAACTGGAGTACTTTTAACCTCATTCATTCAAAGAGGCGGAATCGACTTGGCTCCCAACGGCTAAATGACTTGGTCTTTGTGCATTACAACATGACGCTGAGGGTGCAAAACATGTTCCATGATAAGGAGGATGATACCCTGTTCGAGCTCGCCAACATCTTCCAGCTTGACTCTGAAGAGGAAGATCCATTAGTAGAGTGGGTGCGGGACAGAGGAGTACCTGTGATGGACGAGTCCGGGGGGATGCTTGACTCCCATTTGGCCAGCCATTTGGATACTGATGTCGACGAGTTTTTAGCCTCGGAAGAGGGTCGAGTCCATACACGGTCACCCGTGCCGTTTGACCCTCCTGTTGGCACTGATACAGATGATCCTGAGTGGAGTTAGAGTGGTAGTGGAGCTAGTGGTAGTGATCGTCGGCGAGGAGACCTAGGTGGAGGTCGAGCCACTATTGTCAATATTGGGCATGATCCAGAGCCACGAGCATCACCTGTTAGATACACTGGGGAGAGCCAGTACACTCTTACAACACAGGATGATGACCATGGTGCACGTGTGCCATCCTCATCACGTAGACCAACTTTGTATTTGCGTAGGCCTCGGCATCATTCCCATTCTCAACATGATGAAGATGCTGATTGTAGTAGCACGATGGACGTCGACGTTGATAGCCTCTCTATTACCTTACGAGGATTGAGTGTGGAGGAGAATAACAGTTACTACAGTGGACAGGAGCAGTGGAATTTTCCTGGATATAGCAGTGGTTCAGCATACACCTCAAATGATTATGTTGATATCAACTTCGTCCCCTATCCCACTGCGACTGCATATGGTTCTTCCTTCGACGATGGTTCAGATGTAGGAGCATAGACACGGAGTCAGAGTGATCAACTAACTTCTATTCCGTTCCATCATTGCTTCCGCAAGAGTCTATGCACCAGAGTACTACTTCAGAAGTTTTTCCATTTTTCCCAATGATAGGTATCCTTCGGACAGCTTCTGATGTTCAATTTATGAATCATGTGCAAGACAACCAGAACTACTTTGCATCAAGAATGTCATGGGAAGATTATGTTGCTCAATTGGAAGACAATTTGCGTCGATAACTTTTCCAGATGTATGATGATAGTAGGATAGATCATCCACGACACTCTACGTATTACTAGACATTGTATCTGTATGAGGATTGTGGAATTGTGGACTATGGGCACAGGGGGACTATGGGATCATTCAATATTGAATATTTGAACTATGATTAATGATTTATAATGAAGTGTTATTTTGTTTTTTTTTTCCCTAATGCATTATGTTATTGTCTCATTTATCATATTTGATTGAATATAATAGCTAATATTAGCCTAAATTTACAACAGACTTCAGCGTTGACTGTCAAAACATGGGTTTAAACCCAAACAACCACAAAGAGTCATTATTTTTACAATTTTATACTCTAAATGTGTTTATGTATGTAAAAATGAGGTTCCCCTGAAGTTGGAGACTTAAAAAATGCATTTTGGCCACCGAGACAGCCTTTTTAGGCTATCTCTGTCTTGGACAAAATACACTATCTCGGCGAGATCTCGGTTTTGGAGGAGTCTCGCCTCGGTTTCGGAGGAGGCCGAGACTCCTCCGAAACCCGAGATTTTAAACCTTGCATTTGACTCTAGGATCCCAAATTTGGGAGCTAAAAAATACTAGCTCTCATTGCTCTAGAGCAAATGAAACAAAGTTAAAAAAAAAGGGAGTCAGGCCAAAACAAACACTTGACAGCCGCCACCACCTCCACCGCCACTGCCACCACCACCACCGACCACCACCGCCGCCATTCACTGCCGCCACCACCACTGCCACCCATTGCTGCAACTACCACCACCTCCACCACCCCCTACTGCAGCCACCGCCACCGCCACCGCCACCGCCACAGCCACCACCACCACCACCACCACTAGCACCCACCACCACGACCACCGCCACCCACCGCAACTGCGACGGCCACCCTCACTACCACCGCCGCCCTCACTGCCACCGCCACCGCCACTGCCACCACTACCACCACCTCCACCACCACCACCTCCACCACCACCGCCACCTACCGCAACCACCACCGCCGCCGTCGCCACCGCCACCGCCACCACCACCACCCACCACCCACCGCTACCACAACCACCACCCCACCACTACCGCCACCACCACTAGATCTGGAATCGATTCCAGATTCATTTTTATCAATCAGGATTCTATTCTCAATAAGCTCTCGAATCAGATCTAGAGTAGCGTTATCAAATAACATTCTGCTCCCAAAAACTGATTCCAGAGCAAAAGCAACGGATCAGGAGCAAGAGTGTTATCAAACGGGGCCTTTCTGGTTTTATTATTGTTGGAAGCATCTGCTTCTTACCCAGGACCCCGCATAGATGGGACCAGCAGTGGGTAATGGCCCTTTTATATATGCTCCGTACTCAGTAGCCACTGCCACAATGCATTAGTAAGATATATATAGTTGAAATGGATGGATATCTCTGCTTTCTATACTTAAATCTCATTCTTAGGAGTCCTTTGAATCTATACCATGTATGGTTTACTACAAATCATTGCTTCATATATAGGTTTCTCATAATTAAATTTTGAGGAGATCTTGTTCCACCTATGCTTAGTTTATCAAACATTGGCAATTTGCTTAATTTCTTGTGGCGCCTTTGCATCATAATAAGTGAACTTATAAAATGACATCAGTGCATGTTTTCTGTTAAGGTGCCCATATGAACTTGAATACGAAGTGCAGAACTGTCAATAGTCATCATGCTTTGTTGTCTTCTCTCTTAATTTATTTTCAATTTTACCAGCAGCATGCATGAACCGTATAAAGTATATGAGGTCTTTGTTTTTCATTCTTTGTTTGACGAAATTTCCAGTAACATGATTATTGATGCCGCCCTTTTAGCAGGAAGCAGTAATGCTCGTGTGGAAAATGTTGCTGTTTTCAATCAAGAAAATCTGCATATTAAAAGCAGTCATTTGAAGCAAAAGACAAGTAGACGTCATGGGTAATGTTTCTTTAATTATACCTACACTTTTTGCAATAGTTTTCTGAAAGATTGTTTAGACACTGAGGCTGTGTTTGGTATCATTTTTGTTTTTGATTTTTGCTATTTTTTCAAAAAGTATTTTTGAAAACAATTTTTGATCAAAAAGAAAAAGTCGTTTGGTAACTACAATACAAAATAGATTGCAGAATGAGAAATAGATTTGGCATGCCTATGTCTAAAAACAGTTTTTATAAAAAGAAACCAACCACAACCCAAACAATTAACCACCAAAATCTCAATTTGGGAAGACCAATAGGTAGACCATAGATCATTAAATATTAGATGAAATCAAAGTTTGGATGAAGCAATCTCAAATAATTAAAATAATTAGTTTGGTATAGATATGTCTAGAATAATTTTTTTTACAGTGCTGTTCTTCAACCTCACATCTCCTCTGACAAAAAAGAAATTCTATAATGTCCAAAACTGAGCAAAATTACTAGTTCTTGCATCTCCATTCTTCTACGACATAATCTCCGTTTAAAACTCGACCAACATTAATCTCAATTATCAATGAAATTTGGTAAACTACAATCCATCTATTGTCTTGATCACTAGTGGCAGACCTGCTTCTTCACAACCTTCTAATTTCTCAATTCATCCCTATGAGAATCCTCTGGTTCCCAGTCCTGATTCATGGCTTTGGATCTTTGTTTAGCATCGTTGAAGGGAAGTTTAGGATATTGAAGATAGTTGATCAGGCCATCTAAGCCCATTTCTTATGTACCCATAATACGCTGCCCAGGTTCTGAAGTTTTAGATATTTCTTATGGCTTTTAAGGACAACCATGCACGTGGTTGTCTTTAATAATCAAGGTTTTACGTTTCTGCAGAAGAAAAAAAGGTAAAGAGGAAGACTCTAGAGAGGAAGTAGAAAAATAGAAGAAGATTGATGCGGGATCTGGGTTGAGAAAAACCCTAACTGATCCGCTAGTAGGCCCACCCAAATAATAAGATAATCAAATATCAATTTTAGTGGCAGAATTGTAAATATATCAAAAACTAAACCAGTGGTGGCAATTCTGTAAATAATCAGAAGTTAATAATTTGGAGTGAAACAAACAGACCTTAGGGACAGAATAGGAATTCTATTTAAAAGGGAAGGACAAACTAGGAAAGGAGGACTAAAAGTAGACAAAACAGAATTAGATGTTTTAATGGGTAAAACTGGAAATTAATAAAGAGAGTTGTCTTCAACCTCAAATCAAGCAGAGGCGGAAGACCAGATCTCTTTCGAAACAGAGATTTCAATCAACTTAATCCTCTTTGATCTGAAATTTGAAGGGGTTGAATTGCAATCCCTTGGTCTATCAATTCCTACAAATATGTGTTCCAAACAGCCAAGAAATAAAGAGCATCGAAGGACTGAAACTCACCCTGGCGGTAAGAAAGAGAAAGATAGACTTGCAGGTTTCGATAATCACCATAGGAGGAATATCTGGTCATGAGTTTAGGGGATTTTTGGTCGCCCAGGGGTGTAGAAGATATCCCCAAGGTTTCAGGGTAAGAGGAGGTTGGATGGTGGAGCTCGATGGCCTTCTATTGGGCTGTGATTATTGCCCAGAAACAGGGGAGCATGAAGGAGAAAAGGAAAAGACAGGGAGGAAAGAAGAAGAGGGACGGAGGTAGACTTAGGTTGGTTCGATCAGTGTGTAGAGATGAAAGAGAGAGACAGAGAGGGAGGGGATTGGGGATTTCTGGCTAGCAGCCACTCACGAGGCTAAGCTCCAATTTCAATCATAATTTCTTCTTCAAATCTCTACTACTGATTACTCTATTACATGCCTTTATAAAGGAAATAACATTCCTATGCTAATTGAAATAAACTTGGAAACTAAATAACATCTTTATGAAATAAAATCTAATCTCTATGGAATAAAATCCTTACCTAAAACAGAAATAATAAATAAGGAAATCTAATATTGAAACTTCCTATTCTAATTAATCCTCTACCGATCCTTTCCAGACCAAAAGGTTGGTTTGGGTTTGAGCCGGTTCAGATTTGGCTTGGGTAGTCAAATCGGCTCGTATCGATCCATCCATGATATTGCTACTGCATCAACTCTCCGCTTCTCAAAAGAACTCGACTCCGTCGAGTCTGGATAAGGACCAAGAAGACCATCAGATGGAATGTGCTGGAGGAGAAGCGAGTTAGCATGCTTCTTAAGCTTGATGGTAGGAAGGTTTTTCGTCGGAAGAAGTTGCATATCGAGCCCACCGAACTTGAAGGTGTAAGTATTCTTGTAACCATCATGTTGAACCTTCTTGTCAAACATCCAAGGACGGCCAAGGAGAAGGTGACAGATCTTGAGGGGTAACACATCACATTGAACAGTGTCAATCAACGGATCAACCCGCCGATGGAATACGTGACCAAGCACTTCTCATGAACCTTAAGATTATTGTTATTTATCCACCCAACCTTGTAGGGTTATGGATGGGGCTGTCTTCAAACCCAATTTGTTAACCATATCTTCAGAGATTGCATTGGTGCAACTACCACCGTCAATGATCATGGTGCATAGGGAGCCGTTGCATCTTACCCTTTTTTGGAAAATATTGCCACGATGCTAATCATCCTCTTCGGGTATCTGTGTATCTACGAGAGGGCGAAGGACTGCAAAAGGCTGGTGCAACTGATCAGCATCATTGTCGCTATCATCACTAGAGTGTTCGGTTGCCAAGTATACGATCTCATTCTTACG
>JAMYWD010001165.1:0-25000 GCA_028583415.1 Protea cynaroides
CATTCTATGACTAGCTTATTTCTCAAGATCCAATTTTGAGTTCTCCAAGTGCCCTTTCCTCTCACGCAGGATGAATAGTGATGCTTTTTTGTGTACCTTGATGTATAAATGTCAAGTCTCGTTCTTAACTAGGAGGTGTGCATTAGCTGCTTTCTATCTTTGTGGCCATGGCTATCTCGGACCATTGTCTTTTGTAGTAGAAGCCATTTTTCTTCTTGCTCCCTAGGGGCTGAAGGCCCCTTCGATTATTTTGCTATCATTTTCTTCCTACCCGTCATCTTTTGGTGTTGGCTTGGACTTTCTTAGTCAGGATGTATTGGAACAGGTTCCTCTAGAAAATAGATGTCTCTTCCCTACGTCCATGTGGATGGTGTAAGACCCACACCATAAAATAACTACCAATTTGGATTTTTGTGTGCCAGGTCTTCCCACACCGTCAATAGATGGACCCGATGCAGATCTCTCAATACATCTAGATCCTAGGTAAGGTATCCTACTTGGACCCATAGAGTGTGTAGGAAGCATAATGTGGGCCCAAGTTATGTACCATTAGTTTGGGTACTGAAAGCAGAACCCAAGGCTGTCTTTCTAGCTCAACAAGTAGGAAGAAGCAGGTTGCTTCCCTCTGGCTTAGCTTGTGAGCTCTCTCCTCTCACTTATTAATAGCGATCAAAGCCCTAAACTTAAGGTTTAGGCCATCTATTAGAGTTGTAGGTTGGAGGAGGAAGCGGAGAGACTCTTGGCTAGACTTTCGAGGCTGAAACTATTGCCCTTCCCTCTAAATTCCAAGTAAATAAATCCTCCTACTCCCCCTCCATATTAAATGCAAGGAACCTCATTAATGGTGGTAACTCTACCGTTAATGAAGCTTAGAAGACTAAGTTAAATGCCCTAGGTTAGTGCACACCTCTGTATGAGGTGTTGCCTAGTTTTGGACCACCATACAAAACAACGAAAAATGAGGTGGGAGAGACCTCCCCCACCTTAAGCCACTAACCTTGGTTGAGTTTAGTTTTCTGACTCAATCGGAGGAGGTGAGTCGGTGGCAAGGGTAAGCCCTTGCACCCGGCTCCGTCTTGGCTGCACTTGGAATTCATGTCACAAGGATGTAACCGACAGATTGATCTGTTGGGCTATTATCCACTAACAAATCCCAACACTTATACATTTTCAAGTTTGACTTAGTTTGCGAATATAAGATGGCGCCACATTCCTTCGGGCTAATATCCATCGGCTTGCCCATGGTTGGTTCTTTACTCTCAGTAACTTTTCCAGAGGCATTACAGAGCAGGCTGGATGACCTAGTCTACTCAGCTAACTTAGTCATAGTAGCCACTTAAGGGTTTAATCCTAACCAGCTAATGCGTACCGGCGGGACTACCTGCTAGGCTCCCCTTCACTGGCTAGGCAATGCCATGCCACCGGGCTACCTGTGAGCTAGTTGACAGATACCTATCGACGGATACTACCTTCGGACACTATTCCACCAACTAATCTGTAGATAGCCTATTGCCACCTATTTCCTCTAAGAATTAACTGAATTGTTCCAGGCTTGTCTTAGGACCTACACATCAGATTTGTGGACATGTCCAATTAGGTTTAAAATACTACTAATGAACGTATAAAACCTTATGCATATGTTTAAGTAAACCTACGTGGGTTCTGGGGCAAAGTCTTCAACTAACTTCTAGTTCTACTTTGCCTCTGCCATCAAGTGAGGGGTTGGGTTTGTAGATTTAATAAGTCATAGTGTAAGCTTGATTGAGAATGATGAATCACAATCAATGGTCACAATGCAAGGTCAGGGATCTCTGTTGGAGGGTGGCCCCTTTATTTATGTAACACATTCTAGATACATGTAGTTAGGATATTCACACCATGCCTTTAAACCCTTAACAGTAAGGGGTTATGTACTGACATATGCTCAATGAAGAGGAAGGGTCTCAGTCAGGGACCGTGGGCTCGAACTTCCCTAAATACGACAATGGAGTAGCGGTGGGATGGGTCTAGATGGTCAGGGACTGTGGATTCCAAGACAGAGCCTATATCGGGGGTGGGGATGATGATCCACTAATTAGTGATCATGAGTGGTGGTTCACTCTTAAGGTGCGGGTGTTGGCGGTCCAGGACCGTGGACAATGCATCTACTTAACCCGTGCATAAGCATTCAGATCAATTAGTCAGGGACTATGGTCAAATCGTTAGACAACATTGTTAGACCATTATACTAAACTTAATTAATGAGCATCATTATTGAATTCATGTGCATGTGCGTTACAATTTGATTCCTCACTGAGTTGGGATGTGAGCTCACCCCGTATCAATACTCTTTTTCAGATCCAGACCTCAGTACCTTATATGTGGTGGACTTTATGTATTCCCCATCAGTGGACTCTGGTTTTGTTAGGGAGACTATTGAAGAGGACCACGAAGAGGGCTGTGTGTACAACGACTACATCTATGGATCATGATGTGGCATCTCCTTCTCTCTTTTGATCTTTAAATCTATAGAGAGGTTGTATAGTCTATTTATTGTAGGTTTTTATTTACAGATCTATTGAGGTATGTATGTATAGACATAATATTTATATGTTTTAGAACACAATGTAATTTGGATAACTAACAGTTATTTGGTACATTAGAATTTAGATGGCATCAGTGTACTTAGATGATTATATTATGCTTTCATTGTTAGATTGCTGCTTTTTACTTGATTTATGTAGATATTTCATATGTAGACTATTGTGTGGTGGTTGATAGTTTACAACATGCGTGTGATCTTGGGTGGTTCGCGTCACCATGGGGCGACTTGAGTATCACGCCCGTATCAAGGAATGGGTTGTGACAGATGGCTTGATTTTATCATCTAGGTGCTTATGGTACACATCCCATCCAGGCCATCCTGGGATGGGATGTGCAACTATTGATATCTGAAAAGATCATATGGCCTTGACACAACAATCATTTTCCTCTAATGATGGCTTGATGGCTTGCTTGTTAAACAGATTTTTTAGGGCAAGATCCACCCACCAACCGCTTGGCAGTTATCCCTCCCTCTTCGCTTCCATAACTAAAGATTGATGGCAGTTAGTCTTCTGTAAGTGAGTTTTTTCCTAGGCGCCAGCTGGAACCATCATTGCTTTTCCTGGTGGCATGCCTATTTAAACCCCCTTGAGCTTGCTAGTTGGAGGTATGGTTCCAAGTACTTCCTCTGTTGCTTGTTTAGTACGTTCTGACCTCCTTCTTTCTCTGCACTGCATGTTATTTTGAAACCTCTGAGAGCTAGCATTAGAAGGCCTCTTCTTTGGGGGGATGGATCCTCCTAGAGGTTTTTCAATTCTTCACATCTCTTGACTTGGGTTCTCTAGCTTATTTAATCGCATAGGGTTGGAATCCTTAGTAACTGGCATGAGGGTCCAACCTACATTGCTGATAATAGAGGGGGCGACTGCATGTTGCCAACGTCATGATGTCTGCTTTGCTATCCTGGCCAAGGGCATTAGCAGCCCCCCACTCCATTTCATTTGCCTACTTTTCCTCATGGCCTGACCTTAGCTTCGTTGCTTCCTCGGCATTGACACTATGGCTAGCACCATTCAAGTTGCTTGCCTTTTAACGACCGTGCTCCTCCACACAGCCCATCCCACTGGGGATGATCTTTTGTTCTTTTGTACCTTGTAAGTAATGATTTTTGGGATCTCTTCATATTGTACTCGATGCTCTTCAGTACATTGTAACTCATGAATAAAAATGAAATTTTCTTGAATGTATGCTTCTCTGCTCGCTTATGGTTGTTGTCTCTTCATGTTGTGCTTCTTTTTTTCTCTTGTTTTTTAAAGGCACTGAATTTGTTGATGTTTATAGTAGCTTAATATTTCTTTCGTACCACACCTTTTTCACCTGACCATAGGCATGTCAATCGAGTCGACTATAATTCACTTAATCTATGCAAACTTGATATCTGAACATGCTCCATCTACATATAAGCCATCTGACAGATGCTTTGTCTCTATCGGTAACAACTAGTTTTTGCAATTGCATAGTTACAGCCTGATTTTTATCTAGGGAAAACATGCACATGCCCGAAGGGGCCTTTGTTCCTACATGACCCGATCAATTCGGGTTAGGCATTTGCCATCTAATTCCACTATTCAACTCTTTGACAACATAACATGAAAAAACCAAAAGCTCTGCCCTCCATCTCTATCTATCCAAGGGACGGAAGGCAGAAGCTTTCGGTGTCCCCTTCAGTTAAGAAGAATTAACTCCAGGAGTGAAAGCCAAAACAACAAAGATAAGCTACTTTATATATGCAAAGAAGAATGTCCTTCCGCCTCAACAAGAAAAGCTGATCTACAACCACCCTATATAATGGGGCATTAGCGCAAGGGTGGTCGTAGATCAGCTTGACCACAAGCTGGTTGTAAATCAGGCTGATTGTAAATCAACGCTCCATCAAGCTTTCGCCCATTATGGAAAATACCCCGTTGTTGCCTCCCATAAGAGTCTAGGTCGTATCTCAGCCTCAGTGTGGCTGATCATCCTCTCGAACCAGTTACTGATCATCCTCTTAGTAAGCTATTGCCTCACCAACTAGCTAATCAGACACGAGCCCCCCTTTGGGCAGATTCCTCCTTTTTCTTCTCAGCTTTTGGGGTATTGGTAGTCGTTTCCAGCCGTTGTTGTCCTCCCAATGGCAGACACATCCTTTGAATAGATGCCTTTAGGTTGCGTTCTTGTTTGTACCTTGAATCGGACTGTCTCTGCCTGGCCTAAATGAAGGTAATGTCTTTATCTAGGGGAGATAGTGTTTCTCCAATCGGGTCTACTATAGCAGAGATGTCTGGCTTCCATGCTCTGATCGGGGCCATACCCTTCCATGAACATGATGAGGTGTGGGGGCATTAATATCCTCCTCTTAAGATGTTGTTAAGGTATTTAATTACAGCCGGTACTCATGTGGGATTACCTCTATCTATGTCAGACGGCATTAATTGTTGTGGCAGAGTGCCCTGATGGCCTTGGTCGAGGAGTATTTCTTAGGAAACTCTCGGCTTCGATCAACATCCGAGTTGCAGAGTACTCAGATGATCTGAGGGTTTATGATAGTTGACCACTTCCGATAGCTTGGCCCTGTCGACTTAGTCAAGATGTATTGCTTGCGAACCTTTTGGCCTCATCAAACATTCAAGTCAAGGAGTGCTCAGAGCATCTAAGGGTTTGTGATAGGCTGGCTGCTAGGCCCAGTCAACTTTGGTTAAGGCGTATCACTTGGGAACCTTTCAGCCTCGGTAGATATCTGAGTCGACGGGTCTCTATCGATTCTGATAGAGATGATTCTAACATGAACGAGGTGACTATCTTAGGTCATGTGGTGTCATCAGAAGGAATAATGGTGGAGCCCAGCTAGATAAAAGCTATGTGGGGTGAAAAGCGCTTAAGAACATTGTGGAGATCAGAAGTTTTTTGGGTTTAGCAGGTTATTATAGACGATTCATGGAGGATTACTCTATAATCACTGTACCTCTTACCAAGCTAATCAGGAAGGGAGAAAAGTTTACTTGGACTGATAAGTGTGAAGAATGTTTCCAGACTCTAAAGCAAAGTTGATATCAACTCCTATCTTGATCGTTCTGGCACCAGGGGAACCTTTTACGCTACACACCGATGCTTTCGGATTGGGTCTAGGATGCAGGTTGATGCAAGGTAAACAAGCAATTGCATATGCTTCAAGACAATTGAAGAAGCATGAGAAGAGTTACCTTACTCATGACTTGGAGTTAGCGGCGTTGATTCATGCAAGACTTGGAGACATAATTTGTACAGTGAAAAATTTCAGATCAAGTCAAATCACAAGAGTTTTACCTATCTCTACACCCAAAAAGAGTTGAGTACGAGACAAAGAAGGTGGTTGGAACTCCTGAAGGATTAAGACTGTGGTATTCAGTGTCACCCGAGCAAGGCTAATGTGGTAGATGAGGCTTTGAGCAAAAAGGAGAATAATGAATCCAAAAGGAGAGCCTACAAATGCCACCTTGTATTTAACAACAATAGTTTCAGATTTAGTGGAAGTGGAACATATAATAGAAACTCATGATGATCCAATTAAGCAAGAACTTATGGATGAACTTATGGAGCAATAGTTCCTCGCTTGCGTTCACAACGTTAAAGATCGTCTCTAATTTGATGGACAAAGTAAAAGCAATAATTTTGTTAAATCTGTATATGAGAATGGTGCAAGAAGATTAAGAGAAAGGAAAACCTAACCCTTATTTATCTTGGATGCGGAAAAGGTACTTAGATACAGAGAAAGATTTGGAATACCTGAAGGTGAAGATTCTGACATCATGAATAAGATAATGATAGGAGTCCATTGTACTATATATTCAGGACATCCCAAAGTATCAATATGTATAGTGACTTGAAGAGATTGTACCGGTAGAGAGGAATGAAAATAGATTTGGCTTAGAGCATGTTTCAGTGTCTGAATTGTCAGCAAGTAAAGGTTGAAAGACAATGACCAGCAGGGTCTACTACAACCTTTGTCGGAGTTCGTTTGGAAATGGGATTGTATCACTATAGACTTCTTCACCGGTTTACCACTAATCTTAGGGATTGTAGACTCGGTCTGGGTGATTGTAGATCGACTTACAAAGATAGCTTATTTCATTGCTATACGACAGCAGTGTTCCTTGGAGCGGCTAGCAAGGTTGTATGTGAATAATATTATCAGGTTAAATGGTATGCCAGAGAACATAGTGTCAGACAAATACCCACATTTTACTTCAAAGTTTTGAGAAGGATTACAAAAGGTAATAAGAACAAAGTTGAAGTTTAGTACGGTATTTCACCTTCAAACCGACGGATGATCGGAGTGGACTATACAGATCCTAGGAGTTATTCTTTAAGCCTGTGAAATTGATTTCAAAGGAGCTTGAGATGAGAAGTTGCTGCTGATCGATTTTGCTACCACGCTACCATATAGATGTCATCTATGAAGCATGGTATGGTAGGAAATGTCGAAGTCTTCTATTTTGGAATGAAGTTGGAGAATGAAGAATCATAAGACCTGAGTTTGTCAAAGAAACCTATCGAGTGGCAGACGAGATCAAAGAAAAAGGGCCAAGACAACTCAAAATTGTTAGAAGAGACGCCAAGACCACGAGTTCACCGTAAGTGACAAAGTGTTCTTGAAGATTTCACTTATGCATGGTTAGAAACAGTGTAGTAAGAATAGGAAGTTGTGTCATAGTTATAAAAATTTTGGAGAGACACGGGAGAGTAATATATGAACTCATGTTACTGCCGTCTATTGCTAGTGTGCACCACGTATTTTACGTGTCTCTATTGAAGAAGTACGTTAGAGATCCATTACGGGTATTGACCGTGGATCCATCGGATTAGATAGAAGACTTAACTTTTGAAGTGCTACCAGCCTAGATCACCAGTTAAAAGGTACAACATCTCCGAAGCTGTGATATTTATTATGTGAAGGTAACCTAGCGAAGCCAAGACGTGGAAGAGATTACATGGAAAAAATAAAAATGCCATGTGGAAATAGTAATCCCACCTATTCGACTCCGAAGAACATTTAAATTTCAAAGACAAAATTTCTTTTAAGGTTGGGGGAGTTATAAAATCCGTATGTATAAATTTTGAAGACGAAATTTCTTTTAAGGGTGTTGGAGTTGTATGACCCACATGCCAAGAACCCGATCTAACCTTATGTTCTCGTGTCGTGACAGGTCTTCCCATCATAACTGGCTCAAGTGAACCAATTGTATGAAGAAATCATAAGACCAGGTAAGCAACAAGTCAAAATTAGTTTATGTAGTTGACTGTTTTAGTTTGTGTGGAAGCAACCAGTCAAAATGGTCAAAACAATAAAATTTGGTTATGTGGTAAACTGTGTCATCGATCAATCAAATTTGGATTTGTATGGTTGACTGCTTTGGATTTGCATGGTCGACGGATTATGCGACTACAGAGTCGACTGGTCAAGCCCATAACTGACTCCGTGTTTAGGAAACTTTCCTAATTTGATGGGGTCTCTTCCATAATTGAGAGATGACTTTATATGAAGGTTTTCTTTTTATATAAAGGACATCCCTCTATTCTATTTTACTGTTTTGTTTATTCCCAAACCCTAGAACGCAGAGAGAAAGAGAGAGGAGAAGAAAAAGGAGACTTGAACCAGAAGTGTGAGTGAACTGTCTTCAAACCACGGTTCACACAGGATCTCAATAGACCATGTCAACAAACCATTCAAAGCAAATTAATCATAATCAGAGAATAATAAATAGCAGCAGATTTAAATAAATAAGTGAACTGAGTTTTCTAATTGTAATTAAATAATTACCCAATTATGCGATCATCCATAATCATAAATAATAATTTATTACATTGTCTATACCCAACTAAAATAATAAATAAATAATCCCTAAAGGAACACACAGAAAGAGCACTCGCATGAGGCGTTATGCTCATCCTCTACTACTTGTGTGTCAATAGCAGCTACTGTCCCATACGCTGGGGTAGTCATAAAGTCCTCAACAGTATAACTTGCATTAAGATCTGAAAAAGAGAATATATATATTCGGGTGAACTCACAATTTAGCTCAGTAAAGTACAAGACCAATGCAACAAATAAAAATGCATGAGATGACATTACAATTGGGTCAGGTATAATTTGCAAAATGTTATGGTAAGGTTTGGCGGCCATCGAACATCCATGCACGAGAGTATGAGCACACCCAACAGTCAGGCTTCGATCCACACTACTGCTGTTTCCCTACATCACTCACTCCCGTATAGAGATAGAGCTAAAGTCTGGCGGGTAAGTAGAGCCACCATCCCACGTCCTCCCCCTGATATCTTACACCACACCAATACCTAAACCCATGTTGGCAAGGGCTTGCAAGTGGGTTCTATTTCTAACCAGTCCTATATGTCATCATAATATCTATAGCCCTACCCCAGCACAGCTTCTTACAACATAGAGGTAGGGCTCGAGTCTGGTGGGTAGGCGGAGCCACAATCCCACGTCCTCCCCCTGATACCCTATTCAGACCAAGCTTGCTAAGGTAGACGGAAATACGAAAAGGTATTAGTGTGAGGATATATCCAGGGCTACAGTGCCCTTCGCATTCCACACACTAATGAAAACATTGATATGCCTAAACAATCACATTCTTAGCATACGAGTATGCATAAATAGATAATGAATTTAAATAATGGATGACATGTAAAATGCATAAACAACAAATAATAATCACAGATACAATTATGACCACAATGGTTTATTGTCCATTATTAATTAATTAAGGTTTAGGGTCTTGTTTCTTACCTGACGCGTGATTACAAGTTCTCTCTGCATCACAGAGTCCACTCACGCCGTTTACAAGTCCTACATGATCATATTTATAGATTTAAATTAAGTTGTTAGGGTTATAGTTGGTCAAAACTAAGTCTGGCAAAAAATTAGGCTTCGAAAAGCATATTGATAGTAGTACTGGTCTCACTATAGTGAGACCAATATGTGCTTGCGGTATATACCACAGGACCATACCACAGACTCTTTCTCAAGCCAGTATGTGTCTGTGGTATATACCCCAGGACCATACTACAGGACTTGAGTCCAGCTGATATGCCCTGCGGTATGTATAGCAAGACCATACCATAGGACTAGAGTCCGACCGGTATGCCCTGCGGTATAGCATACCACAGGACCTCTTTGTCCAACCGGTATGGGTCCGAGAGTCTGTTCTCAGACCTCCTTCTTCCATTGGTCTACGACTTTGTTTCAGGGTCGCTCCTACACCATTCTAAGGTACAGGTACATATTAAATTTAGACTACTTATCATTTAACATCGTGGAACGATGTTTTCCGTCTTTCTCAGAATGGATCTCGATGAAACTAAGGTTTTATAGTTATAGGGTTTTGGATTAATACGTTGTTTCATGGCTTTGATCTGTAACCCAAGCATTATTACAGAGGTAGAGCACTTACAGGTGTTTATCGAGTGACGGTGCTCTCCTTTAATGCAAAATTCCTTCTCTAACAGCCTCCTTCGTCCTTGCTCCTTCCCAAATCTCTTTCAAATGGCTCTAGGGTTTGAGAGTGTTTGGAAAGGGTCCAAAGAGAAGGAATGATGCATATATATAGTGGGAGACCATTCTAGGAAGGTCTCTTACTTCTAAAAGGTTTTCTAAACTTGAATTCAGAGTGTGGGACCCGTTGGAGTCCGTCTCTACTCACGAATACATACCGGTTGCACATACCTGTCTCACTGGGTACCAAGATCGGTATGTGAAAATTTAATTTTTAAGAATCATTTCTCATACGTAGATGCCATGGTTCATCACTCAACCTCGTCTTTGGGCCCGATTATGATTGGGAGACCTGTCACGACATAAACCATAAATTAGACCGGGTTTTTGGAGTATGGTTCTTACAACTCTACCACCCTTAAAAGAAATTTCATCCTCGAAATTTACATGTAGGTCTCACAATTCCCCCACCCTTAAAGGAAGTTTTGTCCTCAATATTATACGTACCTTCAGAGTCGAAAAGATGAGGGTATATTGGTCACATGGCATCCTCCTCCTCCCAGGTGATTTCTTCTACTTTCTAGCTCTTCCAAACTACCTTGATGTAGTGTATAGCATGCCTTCGAAGCTGCTGTACCTTTCGATTGATTAGCTTGATTGGTATTATCTCGAAGGTCAAGTCTTTTGTCAAATCTGGGGGGTCTACAACTAGAATATGCGAGGGGTCTCTCTTGTACTTTTTCAATAGTGATACGTGGAACACATTGTGAATACTAGACATCGTTGGTAACAATGCATGTTGATAGGCCACGTTGCCACATTGGGACATAATTTCATATACCAAATTGTTACACCCCAAATTTTGGCTGAACCAAAAGTGTGAGTGAACTATCTTCAAACCACGGTTCATACCAGGATCTCAATAGACTATGTCAATAAACCATTCAAAGCAAATTAACCATAATCAGAGAATAATAAATAACAGTAGATTTAAATAAATAAGTGAACTGAGTTTTCTATTTGTAATTAAATAATTATCCAATTATACCATCATCAATAATCATAAATAATAATTTATTACATCGTCTGTACCCAACTGAAATAATAAATAAATAATCCCTAAAGGAACACATAGAAAAAGCACTCACATGAGGTGTCATGCTCGTCATCTACTGCCTGTGTGTCAATAGCAGCTATTGTCCCAGACTCTGGGGCAGCCATAAAGTTGTCAATCGTATAACCTGCATCAAGATCTAAAAAAGAGAATATATATATTCAGGTAAGCTCACAACTTAGCTCAGTAAAATACAAGACCAATGCAATAAACAAAAATACATGAGATAACATTACAATTGGGTCAGGTATAACTTGCAAAATGCTATGGTAAGGTTTGGCAGCCACCGCACCTCCATGCACAAGAGTATGAGCACACCCAACAGTTAGGCTCCGATCTACACTACTACTGTTGCCCCACATGACTTACTTCGGTATAGAGATAGAGCTAGAGTCTGGCAAGCAGACAGAGCCCACCATCCCACATCCTCCCCCTGATACCCTACACCACACCAATACCTAAACCACTGTTGGCAAGGGCTTGTAAGTGGGTTCCATTTCTTACCAGTCCTATATTTCATCATAGTATCTATGGCCCTACCCCAGCACAGCTCCCTACGACATAGAGGTAGGGCTTGAGTCTGGTGGGTAGGCGGAGCCACATTCCCACATTCTTTCCCTAATACCCTATTCGCACCAAGCTCAATAAGGTAAATGACGATACGAAAAGGTGTTACTGTGAGGATATATCCAGGGCTACACTCCCCTCCACGTTCTACACACTAACAAAAACATTCACATGCCTAAACAATTACATTCCTACCATACGAGTATGCATGAACAGATAATGAATTTAAATAATGAATGACATGTGAAATGCACAAACAATAAATAATAATCACAGATACAATTATGATTACAACGGTTCACTGTCCATTATTAATTAATTAAGGTTGGGTCTTATCCCTAACTTGACGCATGATTGCAAGTCCGCTCTGCATCATAGAGTCTACTCATGCCGTTTACAAGTCCTGCATGATCATATTTATAGATTAGAATTAAGTTGTTAGGGTTACAGTTGGTCAGAACCAAGTCTGGCCAATAATCAGGCTTCAGAAAGCATACCTGTCGTAGTACTGGTCTTACTATAGTGAGACCGGTATATGCCTGTGGGGTATACCGCAGGACCATACCGTAGACTCTTTGTCAAGCTAGTATGTGTCTACGATATTGTGAGGACAAAGATCATAATATTTTTTGGAAGTCACCACCTACATTAAGGTCTAGGACCTTAGAAATGTGAAATCTCACCCTAAGGTAAAACTTTGAATGAATTATGACCTTTAGATTGGATTTCTGGTCCTTCAGAGATTGGGTAAGTCTCAGGTTACGGTTATGGGAAGGGGTTAAGCACCCAAACCGCCCGATCGAAATCGGTCTCCTATACCTTTCCTATGCTGGACTCTATCTATTAAACCGAACCTAACCAAGTGGTTTGATATCATTGAACCCAATCTGTATCCATCAGATTGCCTACGTATCACAAAATTATTCCAAAAATCAGGTTCACCATCGTAGTTCAGGTGTGATTAAAGTTTATGGCTGTGATTTATGCTTGTAAATGATGAAGTTTATTATTAAAGTTCAAGTTTATTTTTAAAAAGCTGAGAAACCCTATGGGTTAGGATCTAGATAATCCATACGAACTGATAGATAGTCCTAAAGGATCTAAGAATGGATAACCCTTTTGGGTTGAAATGTGGATGACCCTATTTGGGTCAAAATGTAGATGGATATTCTAGTGGATCTATGGATAGTCCGAGTGGACTAAGGTGTGGATCCGAATTTGGGTTTCTCCCAAATGGCCTAGGTATTCTAGGGTTTGCCCTAGGAATCAGAATTCACGTAGTTCGGGATGATGGGTGGATATCCAAGTGGATCTATGGATAGTCCGAGTGGACTAAGGTGTGGATCCAAATTTAGGATTCTCCCAAATGGCCTACGTATCCTAGGGTTTGCCCTAGAAATCAGAATCCACGTAGCTCGAAATGGATAACCTATTCTAGGATAGAATGTGAGAACTTGTTTTAAGTTTAGGGTTTAGAACATATTCTAGGTTTAGGATTGAGAACCTATTATAGGTTTAGGGTTTACTGAGAGGTGGAAATCGTCCTGAATTACACTTTTCATCCTAAGTTCTAATTTTAGAAGGTTTGGTAAAATATTCACTTTCTTTATTAAGATTTTTATTATTCTCATTATGCCCTTTCCATGAATGTGGGTGCCTAAATGCACGTCCCCACTCCTAATATGTTTGCTAGGTGTACAAATATGACAGTTCGACTAGGGTGTTGCATAAATTAAATTATTGTCAAAACTAGAATATTTCTAGGCATGGCATGTATGATATTTATGGCAAGAAATTCACATATAATAAAATTGTTAAAAATCTCTCAAAAATGACATGTATTGCAAATAAGGCAAGAGCCTATATGGCAAGATCTAATATGCTAATCTAAGCATGGCAAGACCTAATATGGCAAAAAATCAATATATGCATTTATATATCAATATGGCAAATACCAATCATAGAATGCAAATATGGTATGAATTATCCAAAAATGTAAGATCTTATATGCTATTTTATAAGCATAGTAAGACTTAAAAATGATAATTATTAAGATTTTTACTAAATATGATAAAAATCTATTTATTCTACCAAATATAGCAACACATGGAATAGGGAAAACATGGTATGCACAATCCAAGCAAAGCATATGAATGCTCCAAATATAGCCATTTATCCAAATATGGCAGAATTTACTCAAACAACCAATTTGCATGTTACAATGAATGAGACATCAATGAAACTTTTTTTTGAAAAGTGTAAAATTATTAAAAACATATGTTCAATGTTTTTTAAAAAATTGTAATTTTTATGAAGACATTTGGAAAGATTAATGACTCAAAACTGTCAAAATTGTGACACAAGGTTTCAGATAATGGACAAAGCTATGAACTGCATTCAGATTCTGTCACATTACACAAGAATGACCATAAGTAGGTCTTCTGTAACTCAAATCAAGCTCAAATTTTTTTTTATAGAAATATGACTTAATATGTTATATTTCATATAAAGGAGTCAAATCCCAACAGAGAGAAAAAATAGGTCAAAGATATGCCCTAAGACCGGACATGTGCACTGGTCAAATCTGTTCCAAATTTTTGACCAGTTGCACCATAAATTCAAAATAAAATCCTATACTTAATAAAATTAAATCCAGACATATGTCCATGTAGATAACTGTCTGATCTAAAATCTCATCAAGAAAAACAAGTTAAAACAGTATATTTTCTTTGTGAAAAGTGATTCTTTTCAATCATGCAAATCAGTACATCCTGATAGATTCAAAATTAGAGCACTATGTACTTAAAAATCGATATCAATTCAATACAAAATTAAAAAATACGAAACCAGTGTCATTTTTGAGAAGACTTTCATTTATAAAAATTTTATATGAAATGGAGTTCCTGATTATGGCCATAAGACCCTTGTCTAGAGACTTTCTGATAAAGGATTTGCATTATATTTGAGTAAAACGGCAATGTCAAAGATGAATTTTTTTTATATACTTTCCCAATTTCAAATGGAACAAAATTTTTAGGGTAGTCTTCTAACATATCAGAGAGACTTCCATAAAAAAATTGGGCTTCAAAATCTAAGAAAAACTGCATCTAATGCACGTCCTAAATTTGAATCATAAATCTGGAAATTTCAGATTAGAAAACCACTTGATAAAACTTGTCAAAAACATCAAACATCATCATATAAAATTCATAACTTCATCATTGAGTAGTTTAGAGAAATTATCATTCATAAAAAATATTACACATAGGCATCCTAACATTAATATGCATGCAATAGAGCCTGATCGAGATTTCATAAAAATTAGCATTTTTCAAGCAAAATTAACATTCGAGCATTCTAATGACCTTTAAATTTGTTTAGGGTACTAACCTTGTGCTCAAATCGAATGAAACCATCGATGTAGGATGTCTGGAGATCGTATCAAGCCCTTTGAATGCAAATCCTCCTGCTCCTTTTCTCTGCTTCTCTCTCTCTTTTCTTTCTCTCTTTTCTTCTTCTCTTTTCTTTCTTTTCTCTTATTCTTCTCTCTTTTTTTCTCCCTCTCTCACGTTTCTCTCTCTCACTCACGTCGTCTCTCTCCTTGTGGTCAGGAAAAGGAAAGCCCCCTCTCTCTTCTCTTAGCCTATTTATGCTTTTCATCTCCTCTTCTAGAAGATCCTTCTTTCATTTTCTTCTTTTTCTAGAAATTTTTTTTCCTTTTTTCTTCTTTCCTTTCTTCTCTTTCTTCCCTTTCCTCTTCTCTCTTCTCTCTTCTCTACATTTTCTACATGTTTCTAGAGTAGAAATGTCCCTCTCTCTCTCTCTCTCTCTCTCTCTCTCTCTCTCTCTCTCTCTCTCTCTCTCTCTCTTCTTCTCTCTTCCTTCCTTTTCTTCTTTTTTTCTAGAAAATCCTTTCTTTCCAATTTTTTTCTTTCCCTTCTTCTCTCTTTCCCACATTTTTTCTCCTTCATTTCTTTTCTTTTTCTCCTTCTTCTTCTACAAAATCCCTTCTCTCTTTCCTCTCTCTCTTTCCTTTTTATAGAAAATCCCTTCTCTCTTTCCTTTATTTCTTCTTTCCTTTTCTTCTTCCTTCCTTTCCTTCCTTTTTTTCCTTTCTCCCTTTCTCTTTCACGTTTTCTTTCTAGAAAATGTTTTTTCTTTTTTTTTTCTTTCCTTCCTCTTTCCTTCATTTTTTCCCTTCTCTCTCTCTCTTTCACATTTTCTTTCTAGAAAACATTTTTCTTTTCCTTTTTTTATTTTTTATTTCTCTCTCTTTTCTTTTTTTCCTTCTCCCTTTCTCTTTCCCACGGCCTCTCTTTCCTTTCTCTTTCCACGGCCTCTCTTTCCTCTCTCTTTCCTATAATATATATATATATATATATTATATACAATAATATATTATACATTATACACATATAAAAGAAATGTATGCATATGGTCTGACATAACTTGGTCTGGATTGGTCTGAGCTGGGCCGGGCTAAGGTAGACTAAGCTGGATTAAGCTGGTTTGGACCAGGGTTGACATTTGACATTTTATAGTCCATTTATGTCACCCTTCCATATGGAATTTTTTGATAGCATCTATTCTAAATTTTCTGTGTTCACATTGTAGAACACTAAAAATGAAGAATATTGGAATTTGAATCACCTCATTTGAAAATAAAATGGCTAACTTTTGAATTTTTGAAGTTTAAGCAGGCCAATTATCGATAATTTGGCTGACCATTCTGCATGGGATCCTTCGAAGACTTCTACCGAAAATCCTTTACGTCCACTTTGTAGAGTACTAAAAATGGAAGATAATGAAACTGAAATTACCTGATTTGGATATGGGGTGACCAAAATATGAATTTTCAAAGATTAAATGATCATTTCCATGTGTAATTTTGCGTGGAACCCTTCATAGACTTCTACCCGAGATTTTTCACATCCACTTTGTATAACATCACAAATGAAGAATAGTGGCATTGGAATCATCTGAATCCCACATAGCACGACAAAGATATGAAGCTTTGAAGTTCTAATAATAATTTTACATGAAAGCATGCATGGGGTCCACCGGTGACTTTTGTCTGGGATTTTTCACGTCCACTTTAAAGAGGACTGAAAATAAGGAATATTGACCTTTGAATCATCTGATTCCGATATCAGATGACCAAGATATAATGTCTTGAAGTTTAAATGATAATGCATGCATCTTATGATAATTACATAAATGCCCTTGCACTTTCAAACTGCGATATCTTCCTTGTTTGATGTCAGAATTTGATGATTCTAGTCTCATTTCGAAGATAATTTCATGACCTATTCATCCAAGTAGGTAATAGACTATGACCCTACTGTGTAGTTCATTAGAGAATCACCAACCTTTGGGTTAAAGGGCGAAAACCTGCCATATTGGTTCACTTATGCTGAGGGTAGCAAAAATGGGGTGCTTACAGATACCCCTCTTTAGCTGAGATTGTTACCAATTGAAGGCTGAAGATAAAAGAACTTTATTTTTGGGATATGAGTAAGATTGCTTATTGGGCTGCACTTAGGGTAATTGTCCTAAACTGCCTACATATTTTAAGAGTGCCATAGAAATCAAGCCTAGATTGTAGTTCGACTGGCAAGACGGTTTGCTCTTCTTGGAAAATTGATAATTGTTCTTCTTATATGAAGCTAGGCTGTGAATATAAGGCTCATTTGTAGGCTGGGAACCTCTTCTTGCTGAGGTGAGACTCATGATGCAAGGTACGTGTAGGCTTGGACCTGACTTGATCCATTTGTAAGCTAATAAACCTCTTCTTGTACGAAGCTAGGCTGTGAATACAAGGCTCATTTGTAAGTTGGGAACCTCTTCTTACTGAGGTGGAATTCATGATGCAAGGTACTCATGGGCTTGAACCTGGCTTGATCCATTTGTAGGCTGATAAACCTCTTCTTGTATGAAGCTAGGCTGTGAATACAAGGCTGATTTGTAGGCTTGAAACCTCTTCTTGCTGAAGTAGAACTCATGATGCAAGGTATGTGCGGGTTTGAACCTGACTTGATCCATTTGTAGGCTGATGAACTTCTTCTTGTAAGAAGGTAGGCTATGAATACAAGGCTGATTTGTAGGCTTGGAACCTCTTCTTGTATAGAGCTAGGCTGTGAATACAAGGCTTGTTGCACGAGCTTGAGCTCGACTTTGATTTCTTTGATTGAACTGAGGCTCTTTTTATTGAGATTCTGATATTGATTTTCTGAATAAGCTAGGCTCAGCATTTGATTCACTTATAGGCTGAGATTGACTTGATCTTTGAATGAGCTAGGACTCTAATTTGATTCACTAATAGGCTGAGATTGATTTGAACTTTGGATGAGCTAGGGCTCTGCATTCACTTATAGGCTGAGATTGACTTGATCTTTGAATGAGCTAGGGCTCTACATTTGATTCACTAATAGGCTGAAATTGATTTGATCTTTTGGATGAGCTTGGGCTCTGCATTTGATTATGAAATGAGCAAGAACTCAGAAGGTCACTTTTAGGGTGAGGAATTTGCTATTGATTCTGAAATGAGCAAGAACTCAGAAGGTCACTTATAGGGTGATACTGAATGACTCATCTTTGAAGTTCCTACCAGCTTTGGACCTTCGGATTTGAAAATTGGAATATCCTTCTTGGAAGCTCTATGGCTATGAACCTTTGAAAATGGAAACTAGAATATCCTCTTAAATAGCTTCGTTGCTATGAACCTTTAGGATGCTCGAAAGTGACCCATACAGGAAGTCTTTGCTGACTTTGAACCTTTAGGGTTGAAATCTGACCCATCTTGGAAGTCTCTTGACTTTGAACCTATAGAGTGCTCGACATGTTTGAAATGATGGTGAATTCCTTTGCAGTTTTCCAAGGTTTTTGCCCCTGCTTTGTTGGTGAATACATAAAACATAGCATCAAAGGAAATGGTGTCATGGACTTTGTTGGCAAGATACCTAGATTTGAAATTTATCATTTATGACCTGGTACTGCAAGTTTGATTCAATTTCAGCACGGTAGTGATGACTTGGTTGCTCCCTTGGAAGGGTTCCATGTAATTTGAAAGTGATGATTTTCCTCAGCCAACATTGGTGTTGTTGGATTTTGGATTGAAAGAAACTCTAGCGAGGATTTTGAGCAAGAATGAGGGGAGCTTGACAGTCTCTAACCAAAGTAATTTTATTGATTGACCTTGGTGTTAAACTGTTGAGGGCATCTGTTCAACTAAGTTCTTTGACTGTGCACTATGGTAGACCAAATTGGTAGAACAGCCAAGTGACGATGAAATGTGACATAGGTTTGGCCCTTGATCTAGGCTCATGAAAAGCTCAGGACTTTGCAACATTGTTGTGCTAATTTTGAAAGATGAATGAATCATGGCCCCAAAGTAGGCATGAGGAGCAAAGGATTCAAAGTGTCCCTTCAGAGAATTTGGTGACCAAATCCTAACAGGTAATCGACCACATTGGATTTTCTTCATCAACAGGATTGGGAGAATTGAGAAATTGGCAAAAACCAACTTGGACGGACCTACTTCTATTGACTAGGAAAGTCAGTGACTTCAGACTAGACAATGGATCCTAGATGTAATGCTCATGATCAAGTTTAATTCCTATACATGGGGTATATCTATGCCCCAGTGTCTGCATGTTGTGACAGACCGCTACTATAGTGTGCTAGGGGCAAGATAGAAGGAAACAAGCAATCTAACAGAGTTAGAACTGGGTTGAATCTGGATTGCATCTAGAATTTGACCATGCTTCCAAGGTCAAGGAAAGATTGATAGATTGATTGCAGAAAGTGACTTCTTAGATAAACCCTTCTTGAATCTTGAAAAATGAGGAAATCGATGATTTGATGAACTTGGCTACATCCATAACCAGGCCATGAGAATTTGCTCTCTTCCTAATGTGACAAATGGATTTGAAGATAGAATTTTGTTGGAAGGCAATGCTATGGAGCCCAAAATGCAAACAGATGATGGTTTGTTCAACTCCTCTGAGTATGATTCACTGGAGAGCAAGAGGGGTTCCTTTCCTTATGGAGGATAGACTGGGTATGACACTTATCTAGATGAACCATTGAATTTTTTTATGAAGGGCCAATGAGGGCAATGCTTTAGGGTTGCATCAGGTCACCTATCCCCACTGAGGTATTATGGGTTGTCCATTGAGGTTTCTTGGGTTGCTTTTCCTTGCTGAGGTTTCTTTTCTTTCCTTTTCTTCTTTTTTATATTTTTTATATTTTTTATATTTTTTATGTTTTTTTGCAAACCCCATCTTGGGTTGAATAAAGAGTCCTAATATGGTGAGGATATTGCCAAAATTATGTTCCTATCTAATGGTCTGAAACCCTTAGGGGAAGTCTGAACGACATGACTTTCATGACAAATGGGTAGCTTTGCCCCACTGTTTAAGTTGACATCTACACGCATTGATAGGCGGGCAGCTATTTGAATCATCAATAAAAGCGACCTTAGGGAAATGCAGTCCCACACTAAAATTAAAAATATTGCCGAATTATGTTTTCATTTCTTGGAGATATTCAAATGGAACACGTGTCTCAACAAGCTACATCGAGATGCTGAATCAGTCGCGATCATATCTAGGCCTGAAACCTTTAAGTTTGTTGACAAGTATTGAAGTTGATGGTCCAGGAGGACTGATGTGAAACTGTCCATATGGGTCTACCATTGGGATAGTGTTTGGTTGTTTATGTAGAATGGATTTATCTTACCGAGAAGATCCCATTTTATTGGCTTGAGAAATGAAGGGCTTATAGGACCCTTGGGAAGCCATCGGATGTAATGAACGACAGATGAGAGTTTCAGCCAGATTCATGAATTTGTACATAAAATGATGACATGATCACGAGATACAATGCCATAAAAACTGATGATCAAAAGAAGGGCTTGTGATAGAGACTCCTTGGAAGGTCGTCAGATTGATAGACAGGAGAGAGAGTCTAATGCCGATGAGAAATATTTCTCTGATGATGAAGAAGCGATTAGATCGTCTGCTATAAAGGCAGGATGTAATTGGCCAAGATCAAAAGTCCGGTCCAATATGATGTGAATCTCAACGAACGATCGAACTTGCTATCAGGCTTTAATTGGAACTACCATCCTCTTGAAGTGAGGACAATTGGCTTACTGTCGAGCTCCAATGCCATTCAACATCTTACTATTTTTTTTTTTTTTTTTGGATGTGGAGGCCACATAATGCAGTGCTTCGCTTGATCATAAAGTTGAATCATGACTTTCAATATTGGATTTGAATCTTCTTCTTCCAAACATTTCCAATCAGATAGAACATCTTTGCCCTAGTTAGTACTCTGATCTTCTGTAAACTTTATGAACATTTGTGATTGCTCATCTAGTATCTGATTTTATCTGAATGGTGAATCCGTATGCTGTCCTTTGGAAGTTAATCATCACCTTCTGCCTGATGTGACTACCTTCCATTATTGATGTAGATAAAACATAGGCTTGAATTTTCTTTTTCTTAGGTATTCCAATGACCTCATTCTTTGATTTTGAGATTGATCATTCATCATGTACCTCTCGCTTGTTGACGATGTACTTTGTAAGAACTTTGAAATTTCTATCCTGTTGGAGGCACATCTGTCCTCCACTCATTTTTACTGATTGGCTGACCTGTTGATATGATCTGTTACTATCTAATGCTTTCCTTGGAATCTTTTCATATGTAGAACAAATGACAGCTTCTTCAATACATGTTTCTTGAGAGTACTCTTATGTCTCCTGATTGATCATTTAAAGCTTTCCCAGACGGGTTGGACTTTTCTTTCTTAAGAGGCCAGGTGGCGTAGAAGTTCAGGAGATGGCTCATCGTTTCAATCATCTTCAGAATCAGAATTGATTGTGCACATAGAATAGGAGGATGTATGAAACTGGGAGGAAATATATAGAAGAGACAAAGTACAAAGTTTGAAATCTCAAACGGGGTGATTTTCTTTTACTTACAGGACAGATTGGACTGGACTTGTCAACAAGCATATCAATCTTGGACCTAGACATGGATGACCTATCGAATATCGATAATAGAAAGTTGAAACAACTAGTTCATCCAAGCGGCTCCAGTTGAGCATAATGCCTTCGAAGACCATCTTCAGTCGTTGTGGGAATATCCTTCAGACCTCTAACAGTAGGGTTCATCATGCCTCTCTATCAATAGATACAAGATGCCTACCTTTCAGGGTTCCATACAATTCTTACTCTTTTTTTTTCAGTTTGGGTTCCATTCATAACTGGACTATTGCTTTTTAAGCTCAAGGTTACTCTGGTTCATGCCCCAGTTTGGGGTGCAGTGGATTCATCAATGGACCGCTTCTAATTGAGTTCATAATCATTCTAGCCTATGCCCTAGCTTGGAGATCAAGGGGTATCGTCATTGCATTATATCATTTTAAGTCCAAGATTAGACTAGTTTATGTCTCGGCTTGGGGGTTCAATGGATTTGTTCATTAGACCACTCTCAGTTTGGGTCCAAGATCAATTTGGTTCATGCCCCAGTATAGGGCATAATGGCTTTCCTCATTAGATTATACTCAATTTGGGTCTAGGGTCAATCTGGTTCATGACCAGCTTAGGGCTCATGGCTTTCCTCATTGAACCATACCCAATTCAGGCCCGAGGTCAATCTAGTTCATGCCCAACTTAGGGCTCCAGGGCTTTCCTCATTGGACCGCACTCAATTTGGGTCCAAGGTCAATTTGGTTCATGCCCAACTTGGGGCTCAAGGGCTTTCCTCATTGAACCATACCCAATTCAGGCCCAAGGTCAATCCGGTTCATGCCCCAGTTCAGGGGTCATTGGCTTTCCTCGTTGGACCACACTCAATTTGGGTCCAAGGTCAATTTGGTTCATGCCCAACTTAGGGCTCAAGGGCTTTCCTCATTGAACCATACCCAATTCAGGCCCAAGGTCAATCCAGTTCATGCCCTAGTTCAGGGGTCATTGGATTTTCTCATTGGACCATTCCTTACCCGTGGTTCTGGTTTCTATCCTAGTCTAGGGTACACTGGATCTCTTCTTCGGTCTACCCTACTACTTGGGAAAATTCCATTCCCTCTCTTTGAACAATGAGAAATATGAGGGCAACTCTTTGGATTCTAACATTTCCTTGGCCAATGGGGCAGAAATGCCCTAGATGGGATAGCACTATCATAGCTAAAGTTTCATGGTTTCTGATGACTCTAGATTCTAGAACTGATCTTACCGAAAAGCAATGGGGAATGCTTCTCATTCACTATTCCTAACAAGCGATCCTAACTTGTAGCACTGGGCTATGATGGACATGGATCAGGCTCTAATTGATACAGCCAGAGGTGGATTTTAAATTGATCTTCGATTAATAGAGACAAGGTTGACTTTAAACTGGTCTCTAATTGATAGAGATCAAGATTGACAGTCATGGACTGGGCTCTAATTGCTAGAGGTAAGGATTGTTTGAGTTAGGCTCCAATTGATAGAGGCCAAGGATGACAATCATGGATTGGACTCTAATTGCTAGAAACGATGGATTGATTGAGTTGAAATGACTAAAATTCTCTTCGATTCCTTCATGAAATGGAACATGGACCAGAGGTAATGGTTGAACATTCCTAGAGGTTAACTCATGCTCACAATGAGTTCAAATGAATAGAACATTCCTTAGTTCCAACATGAATTGGAACCTGAACAGGAGTTGACGGTTGGACAAGCCTAGGGGCTAATTAAATTCAAATGAATGAAACTTTTCTTAGTTCCAACATGAATCATAACTTGAACCACAGTTGATGGTTGGATAAGCCTAGTGGCTAAATGAATATAGATGAATGGGACTCTTCTAGTTCCGACATGAATAAAAAACCTAACCAAAGTTGATGGTTGGATAGGCCTAGTAGCTAAATGAATTCAGATGAATGGAACTCTTCTTAGGTCCAACATGAATCAGAACCCTAACCAAAGTTGACGGTTGGTCAATGGAACTCTTCTTAGTTCCAACATGAATCAGAACCCTAACCAAAGTTAATGGTTGGATAAGCCTAGTGGCTAATTGAATTCAGATGAATGGATCTTTTCCTTGTTCCGACATGAATCAGAACCCTAACCAAAGTTGATGGTTGGATAAGCCTAGTGGCTAATTGAATGGAACTTTTCCTAGTTTTGGCATGAATCAGAACCCTAACCAAAGTTGATGGTTGGATAGGCCTAGTAACTGATTAAATTCAGATGAATGGAACTTTTCTTAGTTCCGACATGAATCAGAACCTAAACAGGAGGTGAAGGGTGAAAAAGCCTAGGGGCCGAATGCCTCCTCTACTCTAACATGATCTGGGAGGTGATGATTGAACCTGCCTAGGGGTTAAACCTTTCTCCAGTTCTGAGATGAACCAGAAATGGTGGTTGAATCTAGGGTTGAATATTTCTTTGATTCTAAGATGAACTGGATGTGATTGAATCTGCCTAGGGGTTGAATCTTTCCTCAATTCTGGATGACCAAAATGATGATTGGACTTGCCTAGGGGCTGAATCTTTCTTTAATTCAAACGTGAATCAAGAAGGGTGATTAGACTTACCTAGGGCTAAATTTCTCCTTAAGTCAGAGTTGAATCGAGAAGGGTAATTGGATTTGCCAAGGGATTGAAACTCTCCTTAATTCAGAGGTGAATGGAGAATGGTGATTTGATTTACTGAGGTACTGAATCTCTCCTTAATTCTGAGATGAATTGAGAACAGTGATTGGATTTTCCTAAGGGCTGAATCTCTCCATAATTCAGAGATGAATCAAGAACTATGATTGGATTTTCCTAGCAGCTGAATCTTTCCTTAATTCTGAGGTACATTGAGAACGGTGATTGAATTTGCCTAGGGGCTGAATCTCTCCTTAATTCAGGGGTAAATGGAGAACAATGATTGAATTTGCCTAGGGACTGAATCTCTCCTTAATTCTGAGATGAATTGAGAACAGTGATTAGATTTCCCTAGGGGTTGAATCACTCCTTGATTCGCAGGTGAATCGAGAACTATGATTGAATTTGCTTAGGGACTGAATCTTTTCTTAATTCTGAGGTACATTGAGAACATTGATTGGATTTGCCTAGGGGCTGAAACTCTCCTTGATTATGAGATGAACTGAATATGATATTTGAGTAAGCCCAAGGACTAACTTACGGGAATATTGAAAACTTTTTCAGGTATAGGTGCTTGTCGCTGCCTAAACTAAATGCTATATTAGACCAGATTGGTTGAGTTACTGATT
>JAMYWD010000117.1:0-25000 GCA_028583415.1 Protea cynaroides
GGGTCACGAAGTTGATGCTAGGCTCTAGCGAAAACACGGTGATCAATGGGATGGAGCTGAGGTTCGTCGTTAGAGTATAGTTTTATTTATAAATTGATGTGACCATGTATGATGGCTTGTGTAACGCATAGGAGTGCAGGTGCACTAGTCATGTTAGATTGCAACCATGTTTGGTGGCTCGTATGATGCATGGGATTGAGGGTGCACGGATCACGTTGGACTGTAAACACGCTAATGGTAGACACGGTGATCTATGGGAGTGGAGCTGGGGTTCTCTGCTGGTGGATAACACAATGGTTATGTCGACACACTAGTGGGAGCACGGTGATCCATGGGAATGGTGATCCAAGGACTTCTGTTGCCGGGCAACCAAAGTGAAATGAATGAACATAATAGATATAGGTGGTGTCATTCCCTATTTCTTACACCCCTCCAGTAGGGGTAAAGATACTGACATAGCTTTGCACTCCCGAAGGTTGGGCTACCCTAAGGGGAGTCAGTGACGTATGGGTGTACCGTAGCTGACGTATGTGAGGTCTATGGTGGGAGGCAATGAACTCTGTAAGGATGAGAGTCCCTAGGGGGGGGGAGTTTACTTATAGAAGTGGTTTAACGGCTCGGGGTCATGTATTCAACTTCTACCTTGCCCAAGATGTAGGAACACAAACCTAAGACCTAATATAAAATAAATTGGATTTCATATCATTGGATGTTGTATGTGCATAGCATGTGATACTAGATTTCTCACTGAGTTGGGATGTAAGCTCACCTTCGTGTCGACACTGTTTTTCAGATCCTTCTGCAGGTGACGTATCTATTGCTGATTTATGGAGTCTCCCTTGGCTAGTGTGACTGTTGGCCCTGATGATGTTGGTAGAGAGCACAGTGAGGGCTGCACCTGCAACGACTATGTTTACGCATGACGTTGCTCTCCCCTTACTCTCTTCCTTCCCTGATACATTGTAGATTATTTTGATTATGATTATTTTTGTTGGTAGACGAAGAGGTCTATGAAATCAATGTAATAGATTTACTCTTTAATTTGGGTATGTATATATGGATACTATGGTATTTTGTGAAGAACAACTGGTTTGTAACAGATAATATGATACATAGTATGAGATATGTTATTATTTAGGTGCATCTGTCAATATTACATGCTTCTGCTTATATTATTATTGCTTCTTGATTATTGTGAATATTGCATGTGTAGACTGTGGGATTTATTTTGTAATCATTGTGGTAGTGATCTAGGATGTATTGGGGTGCTACAAGGATTGATTCGGATATCTCGCCCGATTCTCCAGAATGGGCTGTAACACAGAGAGATCCAAATCATGAGGATTTCAAAGTGGGTCCAAATCAGAGGGTGCATTGTCGCATGAGGTGCTTTCGACTTCCGCCCTGATAACATTTATGGGGACCTGTACTAGGTGGCTTTGGGGTCTCAACAGCGGCAGGTGATGGTCCCATCGGAGGTTCTTTATTCCCAACTCGAGGCACCTTACACACCTCTCGTGGTGATTCATCTTCTAGGGTTTCCCTTTACTTGTTTACCTTTTCTTTGTACTACCGACACCTCCTCTTGAGCCCCTTGATGAGTTCCTTGGTTGTGGCACTAGGCTACTATTCGCACCACCATGCCCCTCTGTTGTTCCTGAAGTCTTTGGGCAAGATGCCCCAATAAGTCTGACACTGCTGCCAAAACTAATACAGAGGCGGTGCCATCACGCATAGCCCTTGCTAGGATTCCTATTGTCCTTTGTTGGAACTCACAACGTTGCTTGTAAACCATTTTTGTGGCCTCGTCTACCACAGCGGCAACATCCCGAGTGTCCGGACAGAAGTGATGTGAAGTTGCACTTTGGTCCTTTTTGTTACCAGGGCTTTCCGCTCTACGAGTCCCAGCCTTGGGTAAGTGGGATTAAGGAGTTGTGCGCAATCCATTACCTAGCACATTCCCAACTCGTTAATGGGACATCATTTACATGACATTGATATGAGAATTAAATAATAAAGACCCATGCGATTACAATTTCAAGATACACTTATGCATCTCTAATCTTCTAATAAATTGCCACACAATTCATTATACCCATCTTCATGCATTATTCTTAATGCAATATTACCCAAGTAATTATGTCCAGGTGTATTAAATACTAATTCAGTAAGGCTTCTTACTACTCTGGTTCTCCCATTGTCCTTCCAACGTTATACCCCAATGCCAACAAGGGTATCTTAGCTATCACATTTCATGCTTTTTTGTTGGCTAAGAAAATACTCTTGTCTGTGTAACTATGCCTTACGTATACCTTCCACATGCCACAACTTGACGGTCAGTAATCACATGACTAAAATCAATTACCACAATTCAAGTTACATCCTCATTTAACATTCACTTACGTCACTACATAGTTCGATAAGTCACATGATGAGTATGCACCAAGAAATCGGAATACTTGACGGAGGCAACATTCGAATTCCTTGTGCATACTAGGATCATGCAAGAGTAAGTAAAGCATTCATAAATGTTATGCCATTGCCATGCTTGGGACAATTTAAAATGGCTCATATTCGAAGGGTTACTTTGGTCGTGTGACTCCGAGTTGCTACTCTCCTTAGGGTAAAGGTCTCGACAGTCTGCCCTTATCTCGACGGCGCTTCTTTGTACAGCTAAGCCTTCTTGGACCCTTCGAATGGTCTCGAGCAATACCGGATCAGGTTCCTTGCGTTAGGGAGCATAGTTAGCCAAGAAGGCTTCACGGAAAATGCCCCAATTTATGACCCCATGGCGCCGTAGCAGAGTGGGCTGAGTCATTCGCCATCATTCATATGGCTCGCCCACCAGCTAGTAGGTAGCACATATTATCTTATGTGCATCTGAACAATGGAGGTTGTCAATAGTTGTCTCCATGGTTTGAATCCAATTCCTTAGGTGGAAGGAACTTGCACAGGTTCCATTGAATTGTTATGGGTTCAATTGTTGAAAACCCACCATTGTATTCTCCACAGTGTTTGGGTCTACACCATGAAACGGGGAGAAAGGTGGTAGCTCCCTATTAGCCCCATTAGGTTCACTGTTTGGTGGAAGCCGATAAGTGGCCAACGCGTCTGCTATGACACGCTGATGTTATTCCAGATCACTACCCAAAAAGGGTGCCTTGGAGGTAGGCTCCCCATTAAGATGCTTGGGCGGCGACCTGCTGCTTAGCCTTGGGTAAAATCTGAAAAGGTACAATCCAAATACCCAAGATTAAGGTCAATTATCCCAAAATTTAAAGGGGAATTAATGTCACGTGCCACATAAACTTCTAGGGAATGTCTAAGGATTAAATTTAAAATTTCTATAGCGCGTATACATTAATTCAAGCGGCATGGCAATCCTTGTCCTTATAACAGTTATGGGGTAGGGTGCCAAAGGTTAGTGTGCAAAAATTTCAATTGTGGTACCCCTAATTTATATGAATAAAGCCCAAGGTAAGAGGGTAAAGTGATTGGATAAATCCCTAATCCAAACAGGCCTTTATTTTGTCAACTGGAGGATCTACCTGTAGCTCGTGCATCTGGTTAATACCGTTTAGTCGTTTCTCAGACTATCACAGTTTTAACACTTCCAAAAAAAATTTTGGAGGCAGTGGTGGATGCTCAGTCATCCGGTTAGTCATCCGGTTAATTAACCTAATTATATTGGAGGATCGAGATTGAATAACGGTCTACCGGTCATATTCGTGAATCTAGTTTTCTGGGCAAAAAATCCAAAGAGTTTTGACTCTTGGTCTAACCGGCAGGACGCAACCAGCAACGATAGTTAAGTTACCAGTCTCCCAATACCGCATAATTCACTTTTTATGAAAGGGCTCGAGGGCATATCAACTGACAGACGGAGAAACACCAAAGACAAGGCTCCGACGATCATCCCTTAAGCTCCCCTCTCACTTTTCCAGCCATTTGTGGTGTTTTCTCACTACATTCCACCGTACATGTATTCTTCTTCCCTTTCTTCTACATTCTATCTCCTGCAATGCATTTATTCCCATCTCTTGTGGTTTTCATGGTTTTCCCATACAAATAGAGGCACCCATACACCCAACTCCACTAACCGAGTGGGGGTTTCTCCATGCCCTGCTCCAACAGCCTGCCTACAGGTCTCGGCTAGACTTGTCGAATCCCATCACCTTTGTTAGGGCACCATTGCCCACTGTTAATGTTCCTCTGGTCACCTTGGTGTGACTATCAGCCCTACATAAGTAGGAACTGCATCGTTCTCACCTGTAGACCATGGAAAACATGGTGTCCCATATGGTAGGCAAGTTTTGCACCCCTTATGGGTGGTGAATTTTGTTGGTCCTAATGGTTCTGCTCAATCGACATCACTCACCATTTTTTATTACAGGTGCGATCTTGGACTTTGCTGAGCCACACATGGTTTATTGCATGTTACTGTCCCTCTATATCATTGTAGTGTGCAACCAATACTCTCAGCTCATTCCATGATGTTTATGCATTATTATTCCTTCAATCAAATTAATTCATGCACAGCCTAAATAATTAAAATATTGATTATTATTGGCCATACACTAATACTGTCTCCTTGGACTGATCACATAGTGTCTGTATACGAGCCAGTGACCTCGAGGGAATTCCCTTTGGCATAGGCAGAACTAGCCCATGTTGGTGTGGCACTTAAACCTTGAGCCCTGTTGGAGAATTATGTCACGCTGTCATTATAGCCTAGACACATAGGACTTGACCAACGAGCCACGTGGAGATCCCCAATTCGACACAGGAAAGCATCTTTACCAACTCGAACATGAGAGCAAAGGGCAAAAGTGGTATTTTAAAAATATACACTATTCACTATAAATAGGGCAAATCCCGAGATTTCAGGTACTACAACATTTATTACTCATTTACTCATCCTTGGGATTATCGCTCTGACACTTGGGACGAAGAATCTCTCACCTACCCCACTTACATTTAAAATATTGTTGTGGGCTCGACACTGAGCCCATCAACTGTTCACAGAGCCCTAACTTTGGCATCGGAGTGGACACGGGGCCACAGGCTCGCCTCCTCCCCTTGTCGTTGCTTGTCTTGCAGGTCTAGTCAGCTCATTGGGCCTACGAGACGGATCATGGCCGAAACAGTTTGGCGCCCACCGTGGGGCGTCTTTGAGATTCGACGTCAGAAGATAAAGCCAGAGAGAAGTTTTGAGTCATGAGTCCAAGAAGAACACGAAGCCAAAGGGTCAGTCCCAACCCCCCTCTGATCGACCAACGGATGAACCCTAAAGATGAAGATAGGTCGGCGCCAAGACCTAGCAGAGATAGAGGAAAGCAAGCGGCTGAGCCGGCACCCTCGCGAGAGGCATTCATCACCTACGAGCAGTTTGAAACCGTGGCACAACAACTCGCGGTGCTGACCAGATTTGTACAGGGGCTACAGACCCCGATCGCTGAGGCCACATCCTGTCCCCCCATAGGTGTCGTCCTTCCGACTGATCCACATCAGGAAGCTGACCTCCCTAGAGATCCGCCTCGCGATTGTCAAAGGCAGAACGGAGCTAGACCCACCAGACATGGGAATGGGGCGCACCCAGCTCCGGAATTAAGCGGAACGGGATCAACGTCACTGCACGGGCGGATCCCTGTCAGAGAAAGGCTCGGCCCGCAACCAAGAGTAGTAACCAGACGAGGCGAAGATGCCTTGGACGAACTTCTAATCCCACAACACGCAGTGCTACCAAAGGTTGTCATGGGGGCAGACAAACAAAGTGCTCCCATGGACCCGGAGGTAGCCGCGAAAATAGCGGAGCAGTTAGCAGCCTTGCACCGAAAGGTCGAGACGATGGAAATGGCAGCGATAACCCAGGATGAGGACAGGGATTATTCTACGAACAACCCTCTAACCGATATCATCATGAGGGTCCCCTTGCCCAAGCGGTTTAGCATGCCGCCAGTAGATTCCTATGACGGGTCCACCGTTCCAGTCGACCACCTGAATAACTTCGTAGGGGCGATGGTCCTCCACGCGAATCCTGACGCGATCATGTGTAGGGCCTTCCCCCTTACCTTAAAACGTGCAGCTCGGATGTGGTTCAACAACCTACCCCCACGATCTATTGACTCTTTCAAAACTATGGGGAAATTATTCAGAATGCATTTCCAAGGAAGCAGGGTGCAGCGGAAGACAAGCGCGCACCTTATGAATATGAGGTAGAGGTCTGGAGAGACCCTGCAGGCCTTCTAGGCCAGATTCAACTTGGAAGTTTTACAAGTGAAGGATATCGACGAGGCGGTTCATTTCGCTATGTTGAGAGCAGCGGTCACTGACCCAAAGCTCAGGTTCTCCATTGCTAAGAAGGAACCGGCAGATTTACAAGAACTCTTGGCCCGATGTGAGAAGTTCACCACAGCCAACGAGATCTACGAGGCTAGCAAGGGCTTAGTTGATACTCCCCACAAGCGAACAGACGAAAGGCCGGACCTCACACGGCCAGGAGAAACCAAGAGGTCTAGAAGGGAGGAGGCTCGAGCTAAAGGCCTACTCCAGAAGAAGTTCAGTGATTATACCCCACTCAATCGGTCCCTCAGAGATGTATATTCTCTTATTGCTAATGATGGGTATCTCCAGAGGCCCCAGAAGATCTTAACAGAGGCAAGGCGGAGAAATCCAAACAAATACTGTCAATACCATCGGGACATTGGTCACACCACCGATGAATGTTGGAATTTGCAAGCAGAGGTTGAAGACCTCATTCAAAGAGGGTATTACAAGCAGTATGTGGATCACCGAGCCCCAAGGTACCCGCGACGTCGGGGGAAGATCGGAGAAGACCACCCCTCCCGCCTCGAGAAGAACTCCCGTAAGGGAACCCAGAAGACAAGAAGGAAGAGAACCCAGGAGGGTAGCAGGAAGAGAAAACCGCAGAGATCCTCCTCGGGAGGAAAGAAGAAGAGATAGGGCAGTCGAGCCCTGGTACCAAGAGAGGCACCCTGAGCAGGAGCTTCGTCAGCAGGCAGAAAGAAGAAAAAGAGGGCCAACCCCGGCTCATCAAGATATCGGAGTCATCCATGGCCAATTTGTCTATACCCCCCAGCAAGTACACGAACCAGGGAGGGTATTGAATTCTTTGGAATCTCAGGGGAGGCCCCAGTTAAGAATCGACCCCAGGTTGCCACGGCTACGACAAGACGAGACTCCTCCTCCGCCGCCTTTGTGCATCCCCCAGCAGCAGATTTGCCCCATGATCAAGTGGCTACTATCAGGACTGCGAAGATGAGGGATGATCCACGAAGAACCAAGGCCGAGGCGGCCACTCAATTGGCCAGGGCAGTGCAAGAAAAGGACATAGCAATTGACCGACCCTTATTGGCCGCAGCGGCCACCTCGGCCGCGGTGGAGAATTTAAGTTATGATCCTTCCACGCAGGGACGAAAATCGATGACTATCATCGGCGGACCAGCGGCGGGCAACACATCGGCTAAGGCTAGAAAGGCCTATGCTCGGAGCGTTAAATCAACTGAGTGGTCCAGGAAGAGGGCCCGTATGGGAGACTTCCTAATATTCAGTGATGAAGACCTGTGCGGTCTGGAACTGCCACATGAGGACGCTATTGTCATCACATTGAGAATAGAGGACAGCGATGTTCACAAGATCATGGTCGACCCAGGTAGCTCCGCGGATATTATCTACTAGCAGGCCTTTCAGCGCATGAAATTCTGCACGAGCGGTTGTTACCCGTGGCTTATCCCTTGGTCAGTTTCTCAAGTGACCTCGTCAATGTGAAGGGATCTATTAGGTTGCCCGTTAGGGCGGGCACCTACCCTCGGGAGTCAAGGATCACGATGAACTTCTTGGTTGTCGATGTCCCTTCATCTTACAATGCCTTGCTAGGACGGCCTGGAATGGTCGCACTCAGGTCGGTCCCGTCCCCATTACATTTGGTCATTAAGTTCCCCACGCCAAGAGGAGCAGGGGAGTGCCGAACCGATCAAATCGTATCACGAAAGTGTTATTCGGCCGAGCTCTCGGACTACAAAAAGCCAGCCCAGGCCTTACAAGTACGAGTCGAAGACCTGCGGGACGACCCCAAGCAGCAAAGAGGAGAACCCGCCGAGGACCTAGTCCAGGTCCCTCTACCGGAGGAGAACCCAGAGAGAATGATCCAGATCGGATCATCACTTACGGATCCACAAAGGACGGAGCTGGTAAGTTTCTTGAGGACAAATGCCGACAAATATGCCTGGTCTGCGGCCGATATGCCAGGAATCCCATGAGACGTGGCACAACACTGCTTGAATGTAGATCCTCGGCATCGACCCATACGGCAGAAGAAGCAGACGTTCACTACGTCTCGCCAGTGCCTCATAGATGAAGAAGTGGGGAAATTATTGGAAGCAGGATTCATCAGGGAAATACATTACCCAGAATGGCTTGCCAACGTCGTCATGGTCCCAAAGGTAGAAGACAAATGGCACATTTGCATTGATTTCACAGACCTGAACAAGGCATGCCCCAAGGACAGTTTTCCCCTTCCTCGCATCGACCAGCTCATCGATGCCACGGCCGGACATGCTCAGTTAAGCTTCATGGATGCCTATTCTGGCTATAACCAAATCCAGATGCATGCGGCCGATTCAGAGAAGACTGTCTTTGTTACCAATCGAGGCCTATTTTGCTATGATGTGATGCCCTTCGGTCTTAAAAATGCCGGGGCCACATACCAGAGATTGGTCAACAAAATCTTAGCCAAGCAGATTGGAAGGAATTTGGAGGTCTATGTTGATGATATGCTGGTGAAGAGCCTGGTCGGGAAGGACCACGTAAGAGACTTGGAGGAGGCATTCGGAGTGCTGCGAAAGCACAGGATGCGTCTCAATCCGGCCAAGTGCACGTTCGGGGTCACCTCGGGGATTTTCCTCGGATTCATGGTATCCAGTCGTGGCATTGAAGCAAACCCTACGAAAATCGTGGCCATCCTCGAGATGCCAGCACCAACCAAGGTGAAGGAAGTGCAGGAGCTAACTGGACGAGTGGCCGCCCTGAGCCGATTCATGTCACGTTCAGCGGATAAGTGCCTCTCCTTTTTCCAAACCCTGAAGGGTAATAAGACCTTTCAATGGACGGCCAAATGTCAACAGGCATTTGACGCGTTGAAAAATTACTTGGCATCTCCTCCGCTGTTGGTTAAGCCAGAGACAGGGGACACCTTGGAGTTGTACTTGGTTGTATCTTCGAAGGCGGTAAGTGCGGTGCTTATCAAAGAAGTGGAGGGCGTCCAATGCCCCATTTATTATGTCAGCAAAATTTTGTTGGAGGCTGAAACTCGGTACAAATTTATCGAGAAGGTCGCTTTGGCGTTGGTAACATCTGCGCGCAAGCTCCGGCCTTACTTTCAAGCACACTCCATCACCGTTCTGACCGACTAGCCCCTCAAGAAAATTTTGTCAAAGCTAGATATCTCAGGTCAGGTAATTAATTGGACAGTGGAATTGGGTGAATTCGATCTTAGTTACAAGCCCCGCATGGCTATCAAGGCTCAGGCCTTGGCCAACTTCCTTATTGAATCATCCCCTCAAGAAGCAGGAGAAATAACGGACAACCAAGTCACGAAGATCACTTCGCAACCGTGGACCCTGTTTGTCGATGGAGCCTCAAACAAGACTCAATGTAGTGCGGGTTTCATTCTCACCAGCCCAGAAGGGTTTCAAATTCACTATGCCCTCCGGTTCATGTTTCAAGTATCCAATAATGCGGCCGAGTATGAGGCACTGATTGTTGGACTACGCCTGGCTAAAGCAGTAATGGCTAGAAGGGTCGAGGCATCCAGCGACTCTCAGTTAGTGGTACGACAGGTAAACGAGGAATAGGAGGCCAAGAAGGCGAGCATGTTCGCATACTTGCGGAAAGTCCAAGAGGCAGCATCAGCCTTTGAGTACTTCACACTGCGCCACATACTCCGAGATCAGAACACCCTGGCAGACTCTCTGTCGAAACTGACCACTTCGGAATTGAATGATTTAGATCACTCGGTGTATACTGAAGTCTTGAGGCACTCAGCCGTGGATCCAAACTCCAAAACAATATTGCCAACAGCATCGGAGCCATCATGGATCGACCCAATTTTTTCATTTCTTCGAGAGGGCAAGCTACCAGAGGACAAGAAGGAAGCCAGGAGAATACAATCAAAGGCCACTCACTACGTGGTGGAAGCCAACACCTTGTACAAAAAAGCTTTTACGTTCCCCCTGCTACGGTGTCTACACCAATCAGAAGTAGCGTTGGCCATCCAAGAGGTCTACGAGGGTATTTGCGGTGCACATCAAGGGGGGAGAGTCCTCGCTCACATGATACTGCGTCAGGGATATTATTGGCCGCAAATGCGCAAGGAATGCATTGACTACGTTAAAAAGTGTGGAAAATGCCAGTTGTATGCACCGGTCCCTCACCTACCAGCTGCCCCCCTGAGGTCAATAGAAGCGGACATCATGGGTCCATTTCCCCCTGCTCGCTATCAGAGAAAGCTTGTCATAGTTGTGGTGGATTACTTCACTAAATGGGCTGAAGCAAAGGCGGTGTCCAGTATACCTGAGAGCACCATCCGTGAATTTTTCAAAAAATCGGTCGTATATCGATATGGTGTTCCCAGGGTGCTCATCACTGACAATGGAAAACAATTTGATAACAAGGCCTTCGCTGCATTCTGCGAGGAACACCGCATCGATCATCGACGAGGCGCGGTCAAGCTCCCCCAGACCAGCGGGCAGACTGAAGCTACCAACAAAATTTTGCTGAAGGGCATCAAGTCACGATTGGATGGGGCCAAGGGTCGATGGTTAAACGAGCTATCGCACATTTGGTGGGCAGACCGGACAACACCAAAAGTGGCTACCGGAGAATCCCCATTCCGGCTTGCCTTTGGTACGGAAGCAGTTGTGCCTTTAGAAGTAAGGCTCACCTCGCACAGGATCACCAACTACGACTCTCTCTCAAACGAAGAAGGGTTGCGCGCGAACTTGGACATCCAAGAATAAGTAAAAGATCAAGCCCAGATCCGGATAGCTGCCCACCAACAGCAAGTGGCCCGACATTACAACAAGAAGGTGTGTCAACGGTAGTTCAAGGTCGGGGACCTTGTCCTCCGAAGGACCATCGCATCAGACCCCACCAATCAGGGCAAACTGGCTTCCAACTGGGAAGGGCCCTATCAGGTTACAGAGGCACTCTGGAGTGGCGCATATCATCTGGTCGACATGGATGGCAAAGCCCTGCCTCGGGCATGGAACGCAGAGCATCTCTGCCCGTTTTACCAGTGATTTTTCCAACAGTGTAACTTAGCCATTGTGGCCACCCATTCAATAATGAAAATCTCATTCGGCTTATACTCCTGTCTCCAAATCGATGACCTTAAAGCTACAACAAATTGCAAAATTGCGACCCATGCAGCCAAGAGTTCAACTCGAACAGACTTGGCCGAGGAGGGTAGACTCAGCTCCGAGCCCAATTGAGACCCATGCGGCCAAGAGTTCAACTAGAACAGACTTGGCCGAGGAGGGTAGACTCAGCTCCGAGCCCAATTGAGACCCATGCGGCCAAGAGTTCAACTAGAACAGACTTGGCCGAGGAGGGTAGACCTGGCTCTGAGCCCAATTGAGACCCATGCGGCCAAGAGTTCAACTAGAACAGACTTGGCCGAGGAGGGTAGACCTGGCTCTGAGCCCAAGTGAGACCCATGCGGCCAAGAGTTCATCAATTAGAACAGACTTGGCCGAGGAGGGTGGACTCGGTTTTGAGCCTAATTGAGACCCATACTGTCACACCCCAATTCTGATCCAACCAGAATGGTGTGAGTGAACCGTCATCGAACCAACGGTTCACACCAGGATCTCGAATAGGCCGTGTCCACTCATACAAACCATTACACATAACCACAATCAGAATATAAATATACAGCGGAAGACTTTAAATAGAATGAACTGAGTATCTATTGATAATTTAAATAAATATCCAATTATCTAAATTCAAACACATAAAATAATATCCGTACATCCATTTAATCCAACCGAAAATAACTGAAAGAAATAAATAAAATCCGATCAAAGGTACACGCAGAAAGGGCACTCGCATGAAGCGTCATGCTCGTCCTCTCCTGCTTGCACATCCAGAGCAGCTACACCTCCATACGTCGGAGCGTTCATGTAGTCATCCACCGTGTAACCTGCATCAGCATCTAAAAACAATGTATATACAAAGGGTGAGCTCACACCTTAGCTCAGTAAGACAATCAAACAATTTCACAATATTATGCATGAGTAACAATCATTTTATGCTGTGGTCTGGTTTTAAGTTTGCAATGTGCTATAGAAAGGTTTAGTGGCCCCCGCACCTCTATACACGAGTGTGTGGCACCTCATGGATCATACCCCCATTGGCCCACATGCACCCATCATGGAATAGAGATAGAGCTAAGGTACCCCCGTACCTCCCCTGATACTCTACCCATACCAGTACCTAAGCCTCTACTGGCCAGGGCTCGCAAACTGGGCTCGCAACTAACCAATCCTATATGTCATCAATGTACGCTCTATCCCAGCACAGCCATCTACGGCATAGAGATAGAGCTAAAGTATTCCCACACCTCCCCTGATGCCCCATCCGCAACCAACCCACTAGGATAGAAACAATACGCAGGTAGACCCTATCCCAACATAACTCCCTACGGCATAGAGATAGAGCTAAAGCATCGTGGACAAGCCAGCGTCGACTCGGAGACCACAGTGCCACATAACCATGGCCAGGCCAACATCAATATCGGAGACCACCGTACCACGACCTTCCCCTGATGCCCCACCCATACCAAGCATGTTAAGACAGAATACTACCAAAGGTGCTAGTGTGAGAAGCGATCCCAGGCCCATGCCCCACTCCACACACTAACGAAAACAATCACATGCTTAACAATTACATTCCTATCAATGCATGAACAATAATAATAACTGAAAGTAAAGGATGGCATGTGAATATGCACAAACATCACATCATAGATATTCAGGTGATTAACATCGACTTACTGTCCATTAATTATTAGGTTTAGGTCAGATTCCCTTACCTGACGCTCGTTCGATAACTTGCTCCACGTCGCAAGATCCAAACGATATGTCACAAAGTCTACAACATTATTAGGGTTTCATTAAAATATATTGCTTAGGGTTTCATGTTGGTCAGAAACCAACAAAGATTACAAAATACCCTCACAGAGCTGACCGGTTGCATGTACCGGTCGTAGCTCTGTGGGGAAAACTGGCGACCGATATGGTCAGCCGGTCCCCACAGACCAGCCTCCCGAGGGATACCGGTGGCAACATACCGGTCGCACCATGTGCAACCGGTATAGTCGACCGGTATGTCTCCGGAAGACCATACATGGGTTTTCGACTGCCGTCGATCATCCTCCATGGATTTCCAAGGTTTCTCCTATCCATTCTAAGTCTAATCATTGAGTTAGAGTTATCCCCAACTCATTCAAGTCTCGTTTTGATGAATATCATCTCGAAACTCGAATCTAGGGTTTGACGGCAACTTAGGGTTTATTGGCCAATTTAGGGTTTTAGATCAATACCTACTTTGCATGGTATTGATCCACCCACACAACTAACATAGGATAACAGGGTAAGAAGATTGATTCAAACACTTACCGTTGACTGGCGTAAAGTGAGCTTCGTCAAACGGTAATGGTGGCACCTTCTTCTTCTTCCTAGCTCCTTCTCCTTTCCAACATCTTTCTCTTCTCTAGGGTTTGTGAGAGACAATGGAAAGGATTTGAGGAGGCTTAAGGGTGTATTTATAGGCTAGAATTAGGGTTTAGTAACTCTATTAGGATTAGGAAAGTCTTAGGATTCGAAATCAGAAAAGTGGGACCCTCAGAAGTTAATTTCTGGATTTCCACATTCAGCTGCGCAGAGCTGACCGATCGACCGGTACCAAGACCGGTACCATCGACCGATCAACATAAAATTATGTTGATTCGATCGTTTTTGGTCCGATTTCATACTTGTTTGTCATCCGCTCGTCCCGTCTAGACCAGTGATGATCGGAAGACCTGTCACGACATCAAAACCAAGGTTTAGACCGGGTTTACGGAGTACGGGTCTTACAACTCCCCCACCCTTAAAAGAAATTTCATCCCAAAATTTGCATGTAGGTTTCACAACTCCCCCACCCTTAAACGAAATTTCGGCCCCAAAATTTGAACGTACCTTGATCGTCGAAAAGGTTAGGGTACTCCTTCCTCATCGCGCTCTCCTCCTCCCAAGTAATTTCCTCCACATTTTGGCTTCTCCAATGCACCTTCACATAATTGATGTCCTTGGTTCGAAGTTGTTGTACCTTTCGGCTTGAGAGCATCACAGACACCACTTCAAATGTTAAGTCTTCAGTCAAGTCTGGGGGATCAGCGGTCAAGATGTGCGATGGATCTCTGACATACTTCTTCAGTAATGATACGTGGAACACATTATGAACACTGGACATAGATGGTGGTAGAGCCAATTGATATGCTACATTACCACGTCGGGTCAATATCTCATACGGTCCCACATACCTGGGGGCAAAGCTTCCCCTTTTTACCAAACCATTTCAGGCCTCGCACCGGTGACACCTTCAAGAATACTTTGTCACCCACTGCAAACTCCAGATCTCGACGTCGATTATCCGCATAGTGCTTCTGTCGAACTTGAGCTGTCTTTACTCTATCTTTGATCTATTCAATCACTCGGCAAGTTTCTTCAACGAACTCCGGACCTACAATTCTTCTTTCTCCCACCTCGTTCCATAACAAAGGTGTACGACACTTCTTCCCATAGAGTGCTTCATATGGGGCCATCTGAATTGTAGCCTGATAACTGTTGTTGTAAGCGAACTCGATAAGTGATAGCTTCTCATCCCAAGCTCCCTTGAAATCTATTGCACAAGCTCGGAGCATATCTTCCAAAATTTGAATAGTTCGCTCTGACTGTCCGTCCATTTGAGGGTGAAAAGCCGTGCTGAACTTCAACTTCATTCCCATAGCTTTCTGTAATCCTTCCCAGAACTTTGATGTAAAACGGGGATCTCTGTCAGATACTATACTCTCTGGAACGCCATGAAGTCTGACTATATTATCAACATATAACTTGGCCAGTTTCTCCATGGTATACTGAGGTTTAACCGCAATAAATCAAGCTGTCTTGGTGAGTCGATCGACTATAACCCAAACTGCATCCACTGACCTTGGTGTCAAAGGTAGGCCAGTGACGAAATCCATGGTGATACAATCCCACTTCCATGCAGGTTCCGGTAATGGCTGTAGTAAACCTGCGGATCTCTGCCTTTCTGCTTTAACTTGTTGACAATTCAGAAACTGGAACACGAAACGAGCTATATCCGCTTTCATACCCCTCCACCAATATAGTCTTCTTAAATCATGGTACATTTTGGTACTTCCTGGATGTACCGAATATGGAGTGTAATGAGCTTCAGTCATAACTCGATCTCTGATATTGCAGTCTTCACTCTCAGGTATGCATAACCGTCCACGATACCTGAGTACCTTGTCTGAATCCAAGCTAAAGTCAGGATTGCTTGTACCCTTCTCTAAGTCTTCTTGCACAGTCTTGAGATGAGGATCCTGTAGGATTGCTATCTTGACTTCATCAACTAGATCCGGTGAGATCTTCAGAGCTGCGAACATCATGGTGAACTTATGAATTAAGCCTTGCTCCACTGGTTCTTCTGCAGTCTCAATTATATACTCTTCATCACCTTCGATTGAACTTGAAGCTGCGGCACATAATGCAGCATTTGTACTTGGTCCTGCCTCAGGTTTCGATGCCCACTTCTTGCTTAAGGCGTCAGCCACAACATTTGCTTTACCCGGATGGTACTGGATGTCACAATCATAATCTTTTAATAACTCCAGCCATCTCCTCTGTCTCATATTCAGATCCTTCTGAGTGAAAAGATAAGTTAAGCTCTTGTGATCTGACTTGATCTGAAACTTCTCACCGTACAAGTAGTATCTCCAAGTCTTGATTGCATGAATAACCACTGCTAGCTCCAAGTCATGCGTAGGATAGTTCTTCTCATGCTCTTTTAACTGTCTTGATGCGTAGGCAATCGCATGTTCCCCTTGCATCAATACACACCCAATACCCAACCCTGAAGCATCCGTATATAAAGTAAACGGTACGCTTGGTTCTGGGATGGTCAAGATAGGTGCAGAGACTAATCTTGACTTCAAAGTCTGAAAGCACTTCTCACACTCATCTGTCCATATGAATTTCTCTCCCTTCTTGGTCAATCTGGTGAGTGGAACAGCGATCCTGGAGTAATCTTCCACGAATCTTCTATAATAACCAGCCAACCCAAGGAAACTACGAATCTCCGCAACAGATTTTGGTGCTTCCCATCCTACTATAGTAGCTATCTTACTTGGATCAACCTTGATACCGTCTTCAGATACAACATGGCCTAAGAAAGCCACTTCCTTCAGCCAAAACTCGCAGTTCTTGAACTTAGCATAAAACTTCTCCTGTCTCAGTCGTTGTAGGGCTGCCCTCAAATGTGTTGTATGAGTCTCCATGTCCTTAGAGTAGATCAATATGTCATCGATGAATACGATGACCGAAGTGTCCAACATATCATGAAACACTCGGTTCATCAGTTCCATGAATGACGCTGGAGCATTGGTCAACCCGAAAGACATAACTAGAAACTCATAATGCCCATACCTCGTCCTGAAAGCAGTCTTCGGAATATCTCCGGCCTTGATCTTCAATTGGTGATACCCCGATCGGAGATCAATCTTCGAGAAAACCTTTGCACCCTGCAGCTGATCGAACAAATCATCGATCCTAGGCAAGGGATACCGATTCTTGATAGTCAACTTGTTCAGTTCACGGTAGTCAATGCATAGCCTTACACTTCCGTCCTTCTTCTTGACGAATAATACCTGTGCTCCCCAAGGCGATATGCTAGGTCGTATGAAACCCTTATCCAACAATTCTTGTAACTGGGTCTTCAACTCCTTTAACTCGGTAGGGGCCATCCTGTATGGTGCTTTAGACACCGGCGCCGAACTTGGCATAAGGTCTATTACAAACTTTGTAGCCCTGTCCGATGGTAGACCTGGAAGCTCCTCTGGAAATACATCTGGGAACTCTCGAACTACATCTATATCTCCTATCTTGAGTGACTCTATCGTGATGTCGACTACAGATACTAGATACCCCACTCCCCCTTTCTCTAAGCATCTCTTAGCTTTTAGGGCAGAGAGAATCAGCTTCCGCTTCCTAGATAGCCTGATCCCAGTGAAGCTATATTCTCTTCCCTTTTTGTCAGTAAGCACAAGCTTCCTTTCACCACATAATAGGACGGCCGAATGATGGCCTAGCCAATCCATTCCCAAAATGACATCAAAGTCTGCCATCTCAAGTAGTACTAGGCTTGCTTCTAAGTCTCGGCCCTCAATACATACCGTACATGGTCCATAATATTCGGTCAAAGCCACTTCGACTCCTAGTGGAGAGCGAACTATCAAGCTTGGGTTCAAATGCTTGATTGGTAACTCCATTCGCTTCCCAAAAGAAATAGAAACAAAGGAGTGCGTGGCCCCAGAGTCAAATAGTACTCTGATAGGTATACCAGCTACATTTATAATTCTTGGAATTTTTATTATCCCTTAGTTCTACATGCGCATACACACAAATGATAATGATAAGCCAAATAGTAAGGGATAGAGTTATACCAGTGACCACATCAGGTGATGCAGCTGCCTCTTCATTGGTGACCGCATAAACTCTTCCTTGTTGGGGAGGTTGCTTCTTAGGTAGAGTGCAGGTCCTTGCAATATGACCCACTTGCTGGCCGTTGAAACACTTTATATTCGGGTTGTATCCGGCATTCTGTGGCACAGGTGGTGCCGCATTGTTCCTTGCAGGCACTGTAGCGGTCTGAGCCCTGTATGGGCGGAAGGGTCTATTGTTACCGCCACCCGAACTCTCACTAGCAGGTCTCTTCACTCCCCTGTTCTGAGCAAAGAAGTTGTCCCTCTGATTGGACTCTATCACCCTCGCAACCTACACAGCCTCATTATAGATCTTCTTGTCCAGACCCAAGATGTACTCTCTGATTCTTCCACGTAGTCCCATGGTGAACCTGCGTGTCTTGGTCTCTTCCTCTTGCATACTTGCCGGTGTGAAGAAAAATAATTCCTCGTACCTCTGCTGGTAGGCATCCACAGTCGACTGGGACTGCTGCAAATTAAGGAACTCCTTCTCCATCTGATCTCCGAAACTCTTCGAAAAATACTTATCGAAAAAGGCACCCTTGAACACTTCCCAATCTACTTGCGTATGCTTAGTCTCCAGATATGCCCGTGTAGAATTCCACCAAGCATTTGCATCTTCTTTCAACATGTGAGTGGCAAACAGGACCTTTTCATCCTCTGTACAAGTCATCGGTCAAAAATTCTTCTCCATTTCTGCAATCTACTGTGCTGGTCACAATGGTTTCCCTGTCTTACCTGTGAATGAAGAAGGTTTCAGCTTTAGGAATCTGTCCACCACCCGACTCAGATCGTGTTGTCCTTGCGTATTCATTCCGTACCATGGTGGTGGATACGGATATGCTCCCTTATAAGCAGAAGATGATGGAAACTGATGCGGTGGTGGTACATTCTGGGGTTGGCCCATCGGCCCTGGACTACCATGTGTCGGCTGTGTAGTACTAGCGCCAGCTCCACAGCCTACACCTGCAACACCACCATCTACATCTACAGCTGGACCATCTCATCCCCCTCCAGACCCGGTGTTGAGCATGTTTACTGAGATCAGGGTCATCCTCGAGTCTCAGCGAGAGATGGGTCAGGAGTTGGGACGCCTGGCTCGTAGCCTACGGGTGACTCAGGACCAGGTGCATTGGCTTAGGGTCGCTTACGAGCGAGATTATGATATAGCGGACCCTATTCCTCCTAGGCCCCCTACCCCATGATTGTCCCTTTTATTTTCTTCTCTTTTGACTGTTTATATAACAGGGTAACTGTTCGGTTTGTGGACTGTACCCTGTAGCACTATTTCATTTGCTACACATTTCTTTTAATGAAAATTTTATGTTTCACCTAACTAGTGTATGTGCACATATTAAGTTTCATATTTAGAATAGTACATTATTCTTTTTCTTAGTCCGTCTCAGGTATCAAACAATGCTTAGGGTGTGTTTGTATTAAGATTTAAAAAAAAAATTCCCAACTCAGTTCATCGACTTAGTTAAGTGCAATATGGTTTGTTGGACAGAGCCCGAGAGCTCTGATACCAAGTTGTCACACCCCAATTCTGATCCAACCAGAATGGTGTGAGTGAACCGTCATCAGACCAACGGTTCACACCAGGATCTCGAATAGGCCGTGTCCACTCATACAAATCATTACACATAACCACAATCAGAATATAAATATACAGCGGAAGACTTTAAATAGAATGAACTGAGTATCTATTGATAATTTAAATAAATATCCAATTATCCAAATTCAAACACATAAAATAATATCCGTACATCCATTTAATCCAACCGAAAATAACTGAAAGAAATAAATAAAATCCGATCAAAGGTACACGCAGAAAGGGCACTCGCATGAAGCGTCATGCTCGTCCTCTCCTGCTTGCACATCCAGAGCAGCTACACCTCCATACGCCGGAGCGTTCATGTAGTCATCCACCGTGTAACCTGCATCAGCATCTAAAAACAATGTATATACAAAGAGTGAGCTCACAACTTAGCTCAGTAAGATAATCAGACAATTTCACAATATTATGCATGAGTAACAATCATTTTATGCTGTGGTCTGGTTTTAAGTTTGCAATGTGCTATAGAAAGGTTTGGTGGCCCCGCACCTCTATACACGAGTGTGTGGCACCTCATGGATCACACCCCCATTGGCACACATGCACCCATCATGGAATAGAGATAGAGCTAAGGTACCCTCATACCTCCCCTGATACTCTACCCATCATGGAATAGATATAATCTTCCACGAATCTTCTAAAACAATGTGTACACAAAGGGTGAGCTCACAACACAGCTCAGTAAGACAATCAGACAGTTTCACAAGATTATGCATGAGTAACAATCATTTTATGTTGTGGTCTGGTTTTAAGTTTGCAATGTGCTATAGAAAGGTTTGGTGGCCCCCGCACCTCTATACACGAGTGTGTGGCATCGCACAATAAATCACACTACCACCAACCCACATGCACCCATCATGGAATAGAGATAGAGCTAAGGTATACCCGCACCTCCCCTGATACTCTACCCATACCCAGTACCTAAGCCCCTACCGGCCGGGGCTCGCAAACCGGGCTCGCAACTAACCAATCCTATATGTCAACAATGTATGCTCTATCCCAAGACAAGCCGTCTACGGCATAGAGATAGAGCTAGAGCGTGCAGGCCGGGCCGGAGACCACAATACCTCACCTCCCCCTGATACCCTATCCGCAACTAACCCACTAGGATAGAAACAATACGCAGGTAGACCCTATCCCAACATAACTCCCTACGGCATAGAGATAGAGCTAAAGCATCGTGGACAGCCCAGTCGACTCGGAATCCTCGAGTTACCACATAACAATGGCGGGGACAACATCAATATCGGAAACCACCGTACCACGACCTTCCCCCGATACCCCACCCGTACCAAGCATGTTAAGACAGAATACTACAAAGGTGCCGGTGTGAAGAGCGATCCCGGGGCCCATGCCCCACTCCACACAAAAACAACGCAAACAATCACATCCTATCAATGCATGAACAGTAATAATAGCCGAAAGTAAAGGATGGCATGTGAATATGCACAAACATCACATCATAGATATTCAATGATTAATAACGTTTCTCGTCCATTAATTATTAGGTTTAGGTCAGATTCCCTTACCTGACGCTCGTTCAATAACTTGCTCCACGTCGCAAGGTCCAAACGATATGTCACAAAGTCCTACAATATTATTTGGGTTTCATTAGAATACATTGCTTAGGGTTTCATGTTGGTCGGAAACCAACAGAGATCACAAACTACCCTCACAGAGCTGACCGGTGGCATATACCGGTCGCAGCTCTGTGGGAAAGACTGGCGACCGGTATGGTCAGCCGGTCCCCACAGATAACCTCCCGAGAGGTAGCGGTCGCAACATACCGGTCGCACTATGTGCAACCGGTATAGTCGACCGGTATGTCTCCGGAAGACCATACATGGGTTCTTCGACTGCCGTCGATCGTCCTCCATGGATTTTCAGGGTTTCTCCTATCCATTATAAGTCTAGGCTTTGAGTTAGAGTTATCCCCAACTCATTCAAGTCTCGTTTCGATGAATATCATCTCGAAACTCGAATCTAGGGTTTGACGGCAACTTAGGGTTTATTGGCCAATTTAGGGTTTTAGATCAATACCTACTTTGCATGGTATTGATCCACCCACACAACTAACACAGAATAAGAAGATGGATTCAAGCACTTACCGTTGACAGGCGTAGCGTGAGCTTCGTCAAACGGTAATGGCGGCACCTCCTTCTTCTTCCTAGCTCCTTCTCATTTCCAAGCTCTTTCTCTTCTCTAGGGTTTGTGAGAGACAATGGAAAGGATTTGAGGAGGATTAAGGGTGTATTTATAGGCTAGAAATAGGGTTTAGTAACCCTACTAGGATTAGAAAACTTCTAGGATTCGAAATCAGAAAAGCGGGACCCGCAGAGACCAATTTCCAAATTCCCGCACATAGCTGTGCAGGCCATACCGGTCGACCGGTACCAAGACCGGTACCATCGACCGGTATACCTAAGATCAGGTATAATTGGTCGACTTCGGTCTGATTTTGTACCTGTTTGTTATCCGCTTGCCCCGTCTGGCTCGGTGATGATCGGAAGACCTGTCACGACACAAAACCAAGGTTTAGACCGGGTTTTCAAAGTGCGGGTCTTACAACTCCACCACCCTTAAAAGAAATTTCGTCCCAAAATTTGCATGTAGGTACTACAACTCCCCCACCCTTAAAAGAAATTTTGGCCTCGAAATTTGAACGTATCTTGATCATCAAAAAGGTTAGGGTACTCCTTCATCATCGCGCTCTCTTCTTCCCAGGTAACTTCCTCCACATTTTGGCTTCTCCAATGCACCTTCACATAGTGGATGTCCTTGGTTCGAAGTTGCTAAACTTTTCGACTCGAGAGCATTACAGGCACCACTTCGAAAGTTAAGTCTTCAATCAAGTCTGGAGGATCAGCGCTCAAGATATGCGATGGATCTCTGACATACTTCTTCAGTAATGATACATGGAACACATTATGAACGCTAGACATAGATGGTGGTAGAGCCAATTGATATGCTACATTACCACGTCGATTTAATATCTCATATGGTCCCACATACCTGGGGCATAGCTTCCCCTTCTTACCAAACCGTTTCAGACCTCGCACCGGTGATACCTTCAAGAACACTTTGTCACCCACTGCAAACTCCAGATCTCGACGTCGATTATCCGCATAGTGCTTCTGTCGAACTTGAGCTGTCTTTACTCTCTCTTTGATCTGATCAATCACTCGAAAAGTTTCTTCAACAAACTTCGGTCCTACAATTATTCTTTCCCCCACTTCGTTCCATAACAGAGGTGTACGACACTTCTTTCCATAGAGAGCTTCATATGGGGCCATCTGAATTGTAGCCTGATAGCTGTTGTTGTAAGCAAACTCGATAAGTGATAGCTTCTCATCCCAAGCTCCTTTGAAATCTAATGCACAAGCTCGGAGCATATCTTCCAAAATTTGAATAGTTCGCTCTGACTGTCCGTCCGTCTGAGGATGAAAAGCTGTACTGAACTTCAACTTGGTTCCCGTAGCTTTCTGTAATCCTTCCCAGAACTTCGATGTAAAATAGGGATCTCTGTCAGATACTATACTCTCTGGAACGCCATGAAGTCTGACTATATTATCCACATATAACTTGGCCAGCTTCTCCATGGTATACTGAGGTCTGACCGCAATAAATCGAGCTGTCTTGGTGAGCCGATCTACTATAACCCAAACTACATCCACTGACCTTGGTGTCAAAGGTAAGCCAGTGACGAAATCCATAGTGATACAATCCCACTTCCATGCAGGTTCTGGTAACGGCTGTAGTAAACCCGCGGGTCTTTGCCTTTCCGCTTTAACTTGTTGACAATTCAGACATTGGAATACGAAACGAGCTATATCTGCTTTCGTACCCCTTCACCAATATAGTCTTCTTAGATCATGGTACATCTTGGTACTTCCTGGATGTACCGAATATGGAGTGTAATGAGCTTCAGTCATAACTCGACCTCTGATATCGCAGTCTTCGCTCTCAGGTATACATAGCCGTCCGCGATACTTGAGTACTTTGTCTGATTCCAAGGTAAAGTCAGGATTGCACGTACCCTTCTCTAAGTCTTCCTGCACTGTCTTGAGATATGGATCCTGTAGGATTGCTACCTTGACTTCATCAATTAGACCCGGTGAGATCTTCAATGCGGCAAACATCATAGTGAACTTATGAATCAAGCCTTGCTCGACTGGATCTTCTGCAGTTTCAATAATATGTTCTTCATCAATTTCCATTGAACTCGAGGCTGCAGCACACAATGCAGCATCTGTACTTGGTCCTGCCTCAGGTTTCGATGCCCACTTTCTGCTTAAGGCGTCAGCCACAACATTTGCTTTGCCCGGATGGTACTGGATGTCGCAATCATAATCTTTTAACAATTCCAGCCATCTCCTCTGTCTCATATTCAGATCCTTCTGAGTGAAAAGGTAAGTTAAGCTCTTGTGATCTGACTTGATCTGAAACTTCTCACCGTACAAGTAGTGTCTCCAAGTCTTGATTGCGTGAATAACCGCTGCCAGCTCCAAGTCATGCGTAGGATAGTTTTTCTCATGCTCTTTTAACTGTCTTGATGCGTAAGCAATCACCTATTCTCCTTGCATTAGAACACACCCAATACCCAACCCTGAAGCATCCGTATATAGAGTAAACGGTACGCTTGGTTCTGGGATGGTCAAGATAGGTGCAGAGACAAGTCTTGACTTCAAAGTCTGGAAGCACTTCTCACACTCATCTGTCCATATAAATTTCTCTCCCTTCTTGGTCAATCTGGTGAGTGTGTGAGGACAAAGATGGAAAATCTTTAGAAGTCGCCACCTAGATTTAGGTCTAGGACCTTAGAAATGTGAAATCTCACCCCAAGGTAAGACTTCAATTGACTCATGACCCTTAGATTGGAATTCTAGTCCATCAGAGATTGGGTAAGCGTCAGGTTACGGTTATGGGAAGGGGTTAGGCACCCAAACCGCCCGATCGAAATCGGTCTCCTATGCCTTTCCTATGCTAGACTCTATCTGTTAAACTAAACCAAACCAAGTGGTTTGATATCATTGAACCGAATCTGTATCCATCAGATTGCCTACGTATTACGGATTTATTTCGAAAATCAGGTTCACCATCGTAGTTCAGGTGTGATTAAAGTTTATGGATGTGATTTATGCTTGTGCATGATTATGTTCATTGTTCAAGTTGAAATTTATGCTTGAAAGGTTGAGAAATTCTATGGGTTAAGATTTGGATAGTCCATGTGGACTGATAAATAGTCCTAGTGGATCTGAGAATAACCCTATTTGGGTTGGAATGTGGATAATATCCTAGTGGATCTATGGATAGTCCAAGTGGACTAAGGTGTGGATAACCCTATTTGGGTTAAAATATGGGGGATATCCTAGTGGATCTATGGATAGTCCGAGTGGACTAAGGTTTGGATAAATATCCTAGTGGATCTATGGATAGTCCAAGTAGACTAAGATGTGGATCCAAATTTGGGTTTCTCCCAAATAGCCTACGTATCCTAGGGTTTGCCCTATGAATCAGAATCCGCGTAGTTCGGGCTGATGGGTAGATATCCTAGTGGATCT
>JAMYWD010001168.1:0-100811 GCA_028583415.1 Protea cynaroides
ATGGGTATAAGCCGAGATTCCAATCGCAAATTTGTCGGGGCATAGAACGTGATGGAGGAGTAGCCATTGCTTGAAATGGTTGGAATGATCTTTTAGCAACCTCAAGAACTTCCATTGGGGATGACACTTTCCGAAATAGAAAATCATTATGTGCTAAGCAGAGATGCCAGACAATAAAAGAGCAGCAAGTCATGCAATCACGAGCTAAATGCTTTAGCCACCGATCCAATTATGGAGAGTGGGAGCCGTAAACGTTGGTGATTTATATGTCAAACTGCTACCGAACCACACTGCTTTTGCAAACAGATATCCCAAAAAAAATATGGGAAACAGTCTCCTAGACCTCTATCCTTTGAATAGTTGCTATGACATCAAAGTCTATCACCTTTATTCCTATTGAATATTTACTCTTATAAATAGTTATGATATGCATACCATTCCATAAGGAAATAAAAAAGAGAAGTGAAGGGAAGTGAACGGAAGTAAAGGGAAATTATTTTCCCTTTCGAGTCGTTTGGTCGCACGAGAAGTGAAGTGAAATTAATTTTGCACCGATTGTTTAGTTGGATGTAAAATTTCAAACTTTCATAATCTAACATATACTTTATTGAAATATAATTTGTTCTAGTCCATTTACTAAAAAATTATATATTTAATGAATGGGCCCACAACTAAATGAGTGTTAACTTAATAGTCATCATTGATGGAATTGGAACTCCATTTCTTTGATGTTGCAATAAAAAAAAAAAAAAAGACTTTGAACAACGCCAACTATAGACAACACATATGACTTGACTTTGCTTCCTATTCAACTAGGGGCATTTGTTAACCAATCCTTAGATGGAACAAAATATCACAGCCCCCAAAACAATTAACAGATAAAATAACTTTATGTAAGAAGCAAGTTTACAGTTCATAATCATTATAACAATGGATTAACTTGGGATCCTCAAACTGGAATGAATAGACTAAACATATAATCTGTGTAAATACATAAGGGTGCAAGATGTAGCAATTCAACAATTGCACTATACACAAATTCAAGATAACTCTTCAAAACAATTGAAGGAATTGACACTGAATAAGAAAGACAGGATTTCCAGAGCAAATCAATTAGAATCAATACATTTCAACTCAAGCACCAAGTTCAATATCCTCAAATCACAAAAAGACCCATAAAATTTGGCTATTACCACCAATGCATCAAAGAAGACCCCCATGCCATCCAAATGGAAATTTGATGCTATCTAGGGCAACTTTGGCAGAAGGTTTGTGACATGATGAACATGATTTCATTGCTCCATATTCAAATCTTTATCTCCACGCTGGACGTGGTTTTGATTTTCATGTTCCGGTTCAGTAGGTCTTCTCAGGATATATTTAATTTGTTGAACTAACAACCACATCTCAGCAGTAGTTCAATATGAACATTCTCTCATACAGGCAATGACTAGATTCTAAAAAGAACATGCCCTTCAATTAGAAGACATGAAAATAATATATTTTTAACCGGAATTCAAAAGTTAAAGGTCTAACCAGTAGATGCCGACCAGACTGGGTAGTTAGTAATCAACTAGGATCCCTGATAAACTTGCTCCCTGATTTTTGGTGTAGTAGTTCCCAAACCTGTTCCAAAAGAACCTGATCCGTTTAGTATTATTGTATTAGTTGCAGAGAATGGACAACATTTTGGAAAGACAAAAGTCAAAAGTGATAAAAAGAAAAAATCCACAAAATTATCTCTTATCATGTAAATATAATCTCACACCCATAGTGCGGTTGAAGAAAATCTACAAATCCAATTTCGTAGATTATCATCGTCCACTTTCTACATTCATGAACACCAACTAAGATTAGAAATACCCAGAAATGGGTGACGAGAAAACTCAAATTCAGTTCAGCATTGACTTATCAATCAAATCTTGAATTAGAGCCTCTTCCAAAGTAAATCGCTAATTAATTAAGCAGCCAAATCACACAAAGTACCCAAATTTAAAGAATGAAAATCTAACAACATGCATTTCCTCAAACCCATCTATCTGCCTCTAGACCTGTTACATTGTAAAAGTCCCTGGAAGGTCATATTTCGGTCCAAAGATCCATCTTCAATTTTCACTCTAAGTCACCACAGTACCTCACAAGCTTTCCTATTAATAGTTTAAAGGGGGTGGGAAGAAAGTGATCTCATAGTAACTTAAAAATTTGGAATATGAACAACATATACATACAAGAGCATTTATTAACCATACAAATCATACCATTCCCTTAACCAAATAGACCAAAGTTACTAATACTAACAGTCAAATAAAACACTACAATTAATAATAACTAAGCATGGTTAAAGTACATTTTTAAACTAATACAATCTATCAGTGGGATACAACCTTCCGGAGGGAAAACAATTACCCAAAAAACAGAACCAACAACTAAACTATGGCTTATTACAACAAAAAAGGGACAAAACAATAACCCAACAATAGGTTACTGAAAATTGCACAGCAGCATATACTAGTAAACTGGTGAACTAGAAACCAGAACATCAATTGATGTATTCACTAATCTTAAAGAATTACTAACCAATGATTAAGCAGAATTGAGCTTCAATACCTTAAATAGAACCTCTCAGCCTTGAGAATTGAAGTGAGAAAACAAAAAGAACTTTAGGAGAACTCATTAAGCAGAGTTGATTGTCAAAGGTTACATACTTCCCGTGGAAACTTAGATGTCTAATAGAATATAGAGAACCCCCCATATCTCACCAGTCAAGTTCCAACCTGAAATAATCCGGAGAGGTGTTTAAAATGTGTTTTTAAAGTTTTACAATGTTCTCTTTTCCACCACCACCTGGGGAAAAATTATTTAAAATAACAGAAACACTATTTGTCTGCAATTCTTTATTTTTTGCCCATGTTACCTCCATTAAAACACTCTTATGACATGTTCCAAGCATTAACCTACTCTCTAGAATCAAGACAAAGGAACCTTGCCTTGAATGGCCATTAAATTGAACAGAACAACCTATTGTGAAATGAATTCCAAACTGTAGAACCTCATCTCTAGTGAACCCTATTTATTGACCACAAGGCTTTCAATTATGAGCCCGTTACTTCCATACAAAACAATGAACCAAGAAACAAGAACCAACTATTTATGCATGTCCAGCATAGATGCAGGGTGTAATTCCTGCAACCCAGTCGGTACCACTAACACGCCAAATGGATAAAATAAACAAAAGCATCAAACAAAAAAAAAATGAAAATCAAAACGTAGGGTTTCAAAAAATATTTTGTGAAAAGCTTGCATCAACAATTCGTTCAAGCATGAAATTCAAGTGCATAAAACCCAAAAAAGATATTAAAAAAAAAAAAAAGAAAAAAAAAAAAAGACAATCAGAATTTCTGAAATAGAAAAAGATAGAGTTCAAAAACAAAAAAGAGTGTAACCTGGCAGCAAGTCGAGGGAGCAAGTCAATGGCATCCGCTATATTCTGTTGCTGGTTCTAGACATGTCCAGCATCTTTATTCTGCATCAAAACAGAATGTAAGTAACAAGTCAATTGACAGAAACTGTTGCAGGATTGATAAACGCCCTTAAATGACCAAACAGGGTGTTACATTGACATTGCTGTTAGAATCAATCAATCTTTCGGCGACAAGAGAAAGCAATTTCCGCAATGAGAATTCAGATGCATCCGCAGTCAAATTCAAGTTGTTCCTTTGAAGAAGAAGGTTAACTATATTCCATACGAAAACAGATCGGGGATCTTGTTTCTCTTCTCGCAAAGAATAAACTGGAAGCAGAGAGTTAGGAAGAAATCCTCGCAACGAAGAAACGGGAAGAGAGAGAGTTAGGGTTTTTATTGTGGGAGAAAGTCTCGTACGAACAAAGTGGGAAGAAGTTTTGAGTGAGACTGGAACGGTCGGGTTTTCATTTTACTTGTTTTTTTGGTCGGGAAATAAAAACGGAAAATAATTGTCCTGTGTAGAACTTATTTTACCATCTTACCTTAAAATAAAAAAATAAAAAAAAAATTATTTTATCATCTAAAATTTTAGAAAAAATTTCATCTACATCCTATCAAGGATTACTAATATCATCTACACTTATTAGATTGCAAAAACATTATCTATCACCCTAAAACCTTGTTGTACATATCAAAGAAGTCCACTTCGTCACAAGATTCTTGTTAGATTTTGATGTCAGTTCAAATGAAATTTTTCATAGATAATATTACCCTTAGAATTAAAATAAAAGACCATTTTACCCTTCTTCTTCTTCTTCTTTTATGTCTCTTTCTTCTTCTTTCATCTTCTGCTCTTCTTCTTCAATCCTCTTCTGTTCTTCTCTTTTACCTAATTTTAGATGTGAGTGGTGGTAGTTTCTTCGAATGCAACATATTTGGTGATTGTGAGAAGTCCATGGCGACGGCAGTGGTGGTGAAGGATTTAAAGAATATTATGAGTTAATATAATAAAAAGAATGAAACTGATATTTAAAGAAGTAGAAGAAAGAGAGAGGAAGAGAAGAAGAGAAAGCCGAGAGCGATCTCTTTCTCTTTCTTTCAATTCCAGTCTTTGTTTTACACAATTGATTTCAATTCAATCCATGAGAGCTTCAAGCATCGATGCATGTTGCTGGTATTTCGTTTGATCTTTATTGGTTTCTTCAATTCATCTTCACTGTGTTTCTTGTGGCACTTGGATTACTTCATCTGGTGAAGAATACTGCTTCCAAGTATTTCATCATCGATGCCAATTTCGAAGAAGGAGAAGCGTCTATTGAGGGTCATCGTCGGCTTGGTCACGATGAGATGCTGGCCATTCGTGACGGTGATGGCTGCGCGTTTGTTGCAATTCGATGAACAAGAAGTGTGCACGTTGCAAAGTTGTTCGCTACTGGTGCACTACGTTTTCTTTCTTTCAAAATTTAGGTTTTTTTTTCCTCTTATTTTCTCTGTTTTCTTTTTCACTCTCAAAGATAAATTTAGATTTAGTTTCTTCTAGATGGCCTATCACCATTTTTCCTTTTGTGGCATTCTTCTTCTTCTTCTTCTTCTTCTTTTTGGAAATCTCTCCTCATGTCCATTCTAATTCAAGCAAGAATGTACAACCATCCCTCTCCAAAGGTGACACCGCTTTCATACCATCCCCAATATCTCTCCAAATCTCAATCCTTTACTTCTCTCTCTTGAATACATATATGAATAGTGATATCTGTATTTGTAAGATTTTTTAGATCTCCCTTGGATTTTTCCCATGGGATTTCCCATGAACCCTAACGAACACACCACACAGATTACTAGAATACAATGGGTATTGAAAAGAGATGATTAGACACATACATCTTGTTGTAGATTGATTTTCGACCATTTTTTTTGCTTTGAATGCTTGGAATGCTTGAATCAAAGTCTTCCACAGCCTGTCGGGATCCCTTGACCTTCTCTCTGCGTATGAGAACAGGAGAAAAAAATAACACCGTGGCTGTAGGGACTCTAACCATTGGTATTTATAATATCACCCCCAACCCTGGATCAGTCCCACAGTGGACCAGGTAGGTCCATCTCTACTCATACTTAAATCGATCTATCTGTAACTAGACCTACTGAACCAACTAACCTTATAATTAATTTAACCCATAAAATATCTTACAATCTCCCACTTGAGCTATATTAATTATAAATTCACCATTGATCCAATGTGGTCATGGAATCTAATTACACCAAAACCATTCTTTACTTTGATCTAGTCATCAAGCCTACCAATGTCGAACAACAGCGGAAAGTACTCCTACACATCCGGTGTACCCCTTCCGTCGATCACATCGGAGGTCTACTTAATGACATAAATCACTTTGAGATTAATACTTGAGTCTAATGTTCGAATTACCACAATCCTGTTACCTTAAAATCCTTATAGGTCAACGCACTTTGATATTATCCAACTTTATATAGGCAAACCGCCTCCAATTTGGACTAATATCATACTTTGGCTTACCTCCTTCTTTGGCTAAATACTGCCTTGTAATTTTTGACATGTCTTAAATAATCAAGAATACATACAAGCAATAAATGCTCACCAATAATCCTGCCCATTAAACCACAGACAAAATAATCAATTACAGATAAACCATCAATTACCAAATCTCCTACTAACCAAGCAGATCTAAACACTCCCACTGACTTAGAAAGACTCCCACAGACAAAACCTTTTTAACCTGTCTCTACATTGCCCAAGAGATCAACTATGACTGGTACAACTAGTCAAACTTAATATTACACAGTCAAACATGAAAAATAATTCACCACATCACATAACAAATATGATCAACATTATATGCAGTCATTTACCTTAGAACATCATAAGCATAATTTCTTTCCATTTAATTGGAAAGGAAAACTTTACATTCCGATATTTCAAATAACATCATTACATTTTTAATATGGGAACAATATGTTAAATCAAACAATAAACATAAAACAAATAAAAATCAAGAGCAGAAAAAACATTTGAATGTAAAAGAAATTTTACAATATTCAAGCCAACAGTCTTCAAGACCCTCCTACCCCAAATACCTAGGGAGTCCTAGAATTGTTATCCTTTTCTAGATATGCTTATCTGGCTTAATTAACAGTATTTTGTCAAACCACCTATCTTTGGTCAATCTACCCATCTTTGAGTAATCCACCTTGGAGTTACCCAACAACAATCTTATCACTAGCTATTTCTTCCATTTGGTAATGTAAGCCACCTAAATCTGAATATATTTTCTAGCAAGAAATGGAATATTTAATATATCAATTACATTGGTCTCATTGTCATTGAGCTTTTCAATGATAGTTAATAGCTCCCAAAAATACTTCCTCACATTACCATTTCCAACATAACTGGTATTAGAGAGCTAGGTTAATAAACTATCTTTCGACCCCTTCTAAAACATTATTCTTATCCTTTGGATTTTTCTTAGATAATCCCTTCGTAATATTTCTTATCTTAATATTGCTACACATAACCTCAATAATAGAATACCTCATAACTTATGTAAACTACTATGAAAGATACATCTAGGTCAAACGATCCTAGAATAGTCTCCAACCTTTTCATAATAAATTTTATTCTTTGTCCCAGGAAGAGTGGGAAAGAAACTACCAAACCATATAGTACATTCACTGAGACAGACATCCTAGAAAACAAACAAAAATGTCCTGCAATAGATAAATTACACAAGATTCATATAAACACATGCAATTTATATTTATTTATACTTTGTCCCAAATAGAAAAAGATAGATATCAAAACATTCTTTGGGACAGTCATAGTTGGATGAACACATCAGTGTATGAGTTTAAATACAGTATCAAACAACTGAAGATTCATACACATACCCTTTACTTGCATTAACCATATAAACCATTCATGCAAATAAATATTTTTTTCCGAGAGTTAACCAACTACACATTCTCCTTGGGATAAACATGCAGTGGTCTTCTCAGTTTCTGTGCAGTGACTGCAAAAGAATAATGACTCTCGAAAATCCTACCACTTTTGAGTTAATGAGACCCCCTAAAGTCAAAACCCTTTCAACTCATGTGCATGAACTTACTTTTAACTTTGACAATGCCACCTTTGGGTTAACACTGTCTTTCTTAATTCGCTTTTCACACCATGGAGAATAGTGTATTAAAATATATCCTTTATTGTATATGTAATGCACAAATTTGGGGTTTGAGGACCGCCATGTTGGAACTGAGTTTACCACTTTGGTGGATTCCATCCAATCTTCACATAACACTCACAAACCTTAATTTGATCAAAATTTGGCAATGCCACCTTTGGGTGTACATCGCCCTTACACAAGCATTTACAAATACATGAACTTTGAATTTGAAGACATCATGATAAAATTTGGTGTACCACTTTGGTGGGTTCCACTCAATTCCACAGTGATATCTCCAAACCCTACTTTGAAGTACCTTGTGGGTCAATAAACAAAATTTCATGCACACATAACCTTCTACAAGCATTTGGTACAAAAATAACTGACAAACAAGCATAAAACTACAAATCGGACTAATTTGGGACACCTTTTAGTCAAAAATAAAATTTCAAATCATCAAACAGTGTCAAACTATATATCAAATTGTAGAGCATGAAAATACGAACACAGCGCAAAAAACCGCGTCAAAATCCGACGCTCCTAGCTCCCACAATCGCCGATCAAAGTTGGCACCTACATTCTTGCATCATGAACCGATTCTGGGCGGTTCAATCTGGGTCGGTTCGGTCTGGCTGGGCTCGGTTATGGGCGGACCAAACCTACAAATTAAAACCTTTTTTTTTAATGCTTTGGTCCAGGCCAAACCAAATGGTCTGGCCTTTAAACTAAACCGTAAACCAGCGGCTCAACTTCCGGTCCAACCAACCCACCCATCCAGGTTCTCGGGTCCATTTTCCGGGTCAGTGGATCGGATTTTTGGGTCAAAATTTCGGGCCAACGGGTTGGGTATCCGGATAAAAAACTGGGCCAGGTCAAAAGGTCTTTGGACCTTTGACTGGGCGCTCGGGTCACACTTGCTACTACATGTGTGACTCGTTGCCCTTCTCTTGAGTTGACTCTGTCGAACCCGCTAGGGTTTCCGAGTTGACCCAATCCATGAGTCAGCCCTTTTTTTTTTTTTTTTTTTTTTTTTTTTTTTAATAATAGTGTTGATGCGTGGATCTCACGCACTTTTCGAGAGGCACGTAAGGGTGCGTCGGGATGCTTCCAAAGAACCTACTTTATGTCGCCGGCTCCGTTTCTCCGAGGCCTACAATCCTATATGAATTATTTTGCTTTTTTAATGGTCCGAAAAATTTTTCAAGGGTCCAAACCACAGACGAGGTTCGTAGGGAATTTTGGGAGAAAAATGTCTCCATTTTCCAATCCGTTCAAACATACAATATTTACAATGCTTTCCCATCGATCCTAGGTCTGTGTGAGTGGCTCTGATACCATTGTAAGATTTTTTAGATCTCCCTTGAGTTTTTTCCATGGGATTTCCCATGAACCCTAACGAACACATCACAAAGATTACTAGAATACAATGGGTATTGAAAAGAGATGATTAGACAAATACCTCTTGCAGTAGATTGATTTTCGATCGTTTTCTTTGCTTTGAATGCTTGGAATGCTTGGATCAAAGTCTTCCACAGCCTGTCGAGATCCCTTGACCTTCTCTCTGCGTATGGGAATAGGAGAAGAAAATAAACCGTGGCTGTGAGACTCTAATCATTGGTATTTATAATACCACCCCCAACCCTGGACCAGTCCCACAGTGGACCAGGTTGGTCCATCTCTAATCATACTTAAACCGATCTATCTGTAACTAGACTCCTATTGAACCAGCTAACCTTATAATTAATTTAGCCCATAAAATATCTTACAGTATTCTCCTTTTTTTTTTTTGTTTTTGGGGATGGATGTGTTTTAGAATGAGTGGCGAGCTATCGGTGTTCAGCAAAGCCGCGAATGGGTTCACTACACGATCCACCACCCTGAGCCTCAGTGATGGGTGTGTTTCAGAATGACTGGCGAGCTATCTTCACATCGCAAGAGAAGACGGCGGTTTGGAATAAGTTTGATTTGAAGGTTAAATTAGTTAATCAACATAATTTTTTAATTTATAATATGGAAGTAAAACTGTATTACAACAATTTTAGTAATTTTCATTAGTTAAGTAGACCTAAGTGATGTTTTTACAATATTGAGGGTGTAGATGATGTTAGTAATCCTTGATAGGGTGTAGATTAAATTTTTTCAAAATTTTACCCTGAGAACCAAACATAAAAATTATTCTCCTTTAAAATAAATTTTATTTCCTTTTTTTAAATTTGTATTTCCCTAGCAATCAAACACAAATATTCATTTTAAAAACAATTAAGCACACTAAACTACAAAAGTTCTTTTTTTTTTTTTTTTTTTTTTTTTTTTAAAGTAGCCCCAAGAAGAATTGACCTCATGACCTCTTGGAGGTATTGATCTTTGCCAGTTGAAGCTATCTCCTCAGAGTTAGTTATTCCATCTGTATTTACCTTAAGGCTCGATTAGTTTTCATGTAAAATGAAAAAAAAAAAAAATTCCACTAATTGTTTTGTAGAAATGCTAAGAAATAATCCCCATTTTTTTTCATAATCAATAAAGTTTAGTATGGTTGTAAGGGAAATTAAAGGGATGGAAAGTGAAAATTTTCAAAACTAAAAAGGTCTTTTTTATAGTTCTAACACAACATGATTTGATAAATTACCTAATTTTTTTTTTTGTATTACAAAAGATTTTATAGAAAGACCCCTAAAACTGCTAAACTACTTAAATTTCTTATCACATTTAGTAATGGTACTTATTAAATATAATATTTATTTTACTTTTCAAATACATGAGATTCGGATGCAAAATAAAATATAACTTAATAATTAAATATGGATTGATTTGGAATTAGTTAAACAGTCATGTCATGTGATAGTATGTTGTAGCCATTACAAAAGTTTAACTTTTATTCTTTTTAATTTCCCTTGCAGCCAGAAGAAAATACTATAAATAACTGAGATGATATTAAAAAATGGCCTAAATGAAGTACAACAGAGTTTGCCTCTAATTGTTGAAAAAGCTAAAACACAAATACTGGAAAATACAATACCTTAGAAAATGGACTCAAATCGTGTCTTGCCGTTGGAGGGACTTTAATCGTGATCCGACGACTGAAATTCACCCAATACATATACCAATATGGGATTGATAGGAATGTTTATTAGGATTAAAAATCCTACAGTATGATCATTAAACTGTTTATTAGCAAAAAAACAAAGCATGATTCAGATACCCTGGCTGGTATTCACTCATCATCAATCCAATTATTCCATATCCTGTATTAGAACAACGGTACCAGCTTGAGAGTTGGAATCAAAGTGCTTAGCATGAACGCATTTAAAAGAACAAAACGTTTGCGGAATGTAATACATTCTTATGTTGTTGCAGAAATATAATTATGGGTTTACTGATACCTATTCCGATTGTGAACTAAATCCACGATTCTCTCTCCATGTAAACAATCAAACTAGTTAATATCGCTTACTGCTTCTCATAGGTTCTCTTTGGGCCTGAGCTCAATGCCTTCTATAATGAGACCAGATATACACCAAAGAACCTTGATCTCCTTGAGACTCATCTCCACCACCCCATCCACACCTCTTTCATTGAAGAACTCACCCATCCCTAACTCCATCCACCCATCTCCTCTCTCCTTGGGTGCTTCTCTCTCTGGTACTGAATCTGTCTTTGTTTCCTTCGGTACTTCTGCTTCCGATCGTGAATCCGCCTTTCTTTTTACGGGTACTTCTCCCTCCGCTTCGGTTTCCTCGGGTCTCTTCGAATATACAGATTTCACTTCTCCGTGTTTAGGACGACCACCACTGGCTAATTTGACTGAGACTTCTATAGGCTCATAGTCGAATCCGGAAGCATCGTACTTGAACTTGAACACCAGGTAAGCTACGTATGTTGTGTTTGTAGACAGAAACCGTGTCTCCATCTTGCCACGGATTTCGAGCCAACACACTTCCAAGAGCTCAGCCACCTCTGAAAACCTATAAAATGCAAAGATGAAAATCAAGATTCATTAAACCGTTAACTCATAAGTACTTTCTAAGGCAGGCCATGTGGTTTTCGTTGAGAGAGAGAGAGGACCTGGATTCAGGGCGGGATGGCCAGTTCCAATACATTGGAGTGTCACCCCAGGCAATGGAAAGCTCTTTTGCTCCGATCATATAACACTTCTTGCCATTGCATTTCTCCAGTGCCAAGGTCTGCATTTAGGCTAAAATTATCTTACAAATTGCAGCATAAAGTGGGATCGTGCGAGAATTATCGCCATTGGATCCATTGAAACGAATAATCGCATGAGGGTGATGATATGTTCTTACCTTGGTGCCGTTATCGATGAGAAGGGGATTATCGCAGAGATGGAGAAATTGCTCTTTCTTCGACGAGAAATTCGGTAGAAACGGAGACACCGAAGAGGAGAGTATCAACTGGATATCAGAGGGTAAAAACCTCTCCCAAACGGAGTCAGAATCTGCCGTCGATCGAAAAATTGAAGAAACGACCGACGACCTGCATGCATCTCGAGGAGATGTGCGGGATAGAATTTCCGCAATAAAACCTTCTGGCAGGACGTATAGAACGTTGGTACCCTCTTGCTCCATTATTTCATTCTTTTTTTTCATAATTTGTATTGCACCGTTGCCTTGGCTTGGTCCTATTTTATAATAGTGAAAGAGAGAAAGCAAAAGTTTAGTTGCTAACCTTTGTTGCTACAGTCTGACTCATGACGAAGCTTTAAGGTATTCAAATCCTCTCCTCCCAGTGGTTTGGGACGACAGGGACGTTCCTGTTGGATGGCCGACACATAGGTCTTGGATAAATCCTAGTCCTACGGTTGAGTTGACACTCGAACTGACAAATCGAGCCGACAAGGATGTTGGTTTGGATATGGGGTTCAGATTCATCCAAGACCCACGTGTCGACCATCCGACGAAAATTTTCCATCCTCCCAAAACTACTAAGAGGAGAAGATGTGAATCCAAGTTCAAACTAGGCATGGGACAGACAATGGTTTTATCGTTCAAGGCATGGTACAGACAATGGTTAGCTAGGCATGGTACAGACAACGGTTTTGTTTTTTTTTCTATCCTGTGCACAAATGAAAGCAATGGTCTTGCTTCTGATTTATCTTTGCAAGATGTTCAATTTTTCAAACAATAATTTGAACAATGAAGGAAGGATCGATCGGGATAGTGCTCGACGTGGGATGTGGAGTTTAAGTCTTCGAGCATGGATATTTTTACTATTTTAATATATGTTACAAAAATTTGATAATGGTATTCTTAATTTAACTTTCCTTATATGTATAAGTAGATGACATTAATATAATTTTTAAGGCTAGATAATTTTCCTTATTCAAGGCATGCTACAGACAATGGTTTTGTCTTTTTTCTTTTCATCTGGACAAATGTAAGCAATGATCTTGCTTCTGATTTATCTTTGCAGATGCTCAATTTTTCAAACAATAATTTGAACAACTAAGGAAGGATCGATGAGGATAGTACTAGATGTGGGATGTGGAGTTTCAAGTCTTGGAGCATGAATATTTTAATTTGGGAAAATTATTCATGCTACCCCCGATCTATTAGTCAAACACAAATATTACTTTAAAGTTGACAACAACTACAAATACTATCTCTAAATCCCAAACGTTGTTACATCGAACCTGCTCTGTTATTTTTTTACTGTTAGTTGCTGATGTCAACATGATTTAGTTTTTTTAATGACCAAAATACCCTCATTGGTAATGTGAAATGACAAAATTAGTAGTCTACACGAATACCCCCTAACCCTTCTTCTGTTTCTTCTTTGTTTTCTTCATATTTGTTGGTTTTGCAATCGAACCATCCAGTGGAGCCACCTCCTTCGCAGGACTTTGTAGAGACGCTTCAAACTGTTAGGATTGGGAGATGCAAACAAGAAGAAAACACAAGAATTAATGTGGTTCAGCACCCCATCGTGGGATGCCTACGTCCACCATAGAAAAAAGAAATTCTTTGTTCCCAAAAAACTTCGACAGCTCTCTACCTGATAGGCGTATCTAATCTGTCAGCCTTACAGTGCCTTCAACTCTCCACTTTCAAAGGAGAATCCTCTAACAGCTCTTACAACCTTACCTAGGTTTTCCCACATAAAGACAATTTATAGAGAAACCTAGAAACCCTAATCCCACACAATTACAAGTTTATCCCTGTACATGTAATAGACTCATACCCTAATACAAATACTATCTTTATAATTGCGTAGACCTCATAGAATACAAGACACCAACCCAACAAATCTCCACCTGACTTGAAATATGCAAACTCCTTGAAGAAGAACCGTGGATGTTGATTCTATAAACTCGTCTCTGTCAAACCTCTACACCCAAACCAGCATAGCCCACACCCCGTTTGGATGTCTCGTACAGCTCACCACCGTACGATGTGATGTGACTCCATCTCTCTCACTGCTGCAGCATCACCAGAAAGATCACCGTCACTCACAGTCCTCCTGCAATTCCAGTTGCACCTGGAACCCGAGCCTCTCACCACCGCATCTCCAATGCAGACCTAGAGATCTGACTCCTCATCCCAGCCCTCTGCAACTCCAATTGCACTTGAAACCCGAGCCTCTCACCTCTGCACCTCCAATGCAGACCTAGAGAACCGACTTCTTGTCCTAACCCGCCAGTACTCCTTTACCCTGCGGTGCAGCATAAACTGGCCATTATGCGCACCATGTTAGGATTCAATCTTGCTGTCAGATCCGACACCCAATCCAACCAGATCCATGAACAGCTGTCATCGTCTCATCAATCCGATCACGATCTCCTAGCTATCACTGACCATCAGAACCCTAGGTACCAAACATGAACCCAGAAACTATGACGATGTCATCTCACGTTCCCCTTCTACGTCCCCTTCCAACTCCCAAACTCACCCACACACCACCATCCGGTGCACAAGCCACCGCTGGAGACATTTGATTAGTAGCAACCCTTGCGACCCCACTGCACGATTCCTGTGCCAGCCCTTGTATCTCCTTTGCACCCATGACTTCACTCCGTAGATGCCATCCAGATACTTGGTTGCAAACACAAATCAAATCTTGAAATTGACGTCCCGGTTCCATACTCTCTTCGTGAAACCATTTTTTTTCTTTTTCTTTAATGATCACTTTTCTTAAAAGTTGATAAGAGATTTCAGAGTTAAAAAAAAAAAACAAAATCAACTCACTTTTCTTGAACGTACGGTTTCAACTCCCTTTTTTTCTTTAATTTTTTTTTTCAACTTCACAAAAGAAAAAATTAACCATACCTTTTTTTTTTCTTCTTCTTCTTCATACTGCTACCTCTCTCCTTCTCCTAGATCACTGATCGATCTATCGAACCTAGCTCTGATACCACTTGTTAGGATTGGGAGATGCAAACAAGAAGAAAACACAAGAATTAATGTGGTTCAACACCCCATCGTGGGATGCCTATGTCCACCAGAGAAAAGAGAAATTCTTTATTCCCAATAAACTTCTACAGCTCTCTACCTCATAGACATATTTCATCTGTCAGCCTTACAGTGCCTTCAGCTCTCTACTGTCAGAGGAGAATCATCTGACAGCTCTTACAGCCTTACCTGGTTTTCCCACACAGAGACAATTTATAGAAAAACCTAAAACCCTAATCCCATACAATTACAAGTTTACCCCTGTACATGTAATAGACTCATACCCTAATACAAATACTACCCTTATAATTGCGTAGACCTCACAAAATACAAGACACCAACCCAACACAAACATCATTGAATCATGATTCACATATTCCGTAACACCTGGCTCCGACATAAACGATGTGGCTTCCACAATAACATTTCCATACCTGCTTGCAGAACCAACATACATACTCACCGATAATCTTGACGTATTAGCATCAATGGATAAAAATTATAGACCCACCCCATTGTCATGAACCACACTGTAATAGGTATTAATCTAAACTTAACGGTGTTAGTCAATGGGTTGTCTGTAATTGTTATCCACTTTAGGGTGTCTCTATATTACAATCATAAGTCAGGGGTAGCATGAATAATATACCCTTTTATTATTTTAATATATTGAAAAAAATCGGATAATGGTATTCTTAATTTAATTTTCCTTATATGCATAACTTGATGACATTAATATAAATTTTAGAAGAAGATATTGCTTTGGTGGCAATTCTATTTTTTTATTTAATTGAAAAAAAAAATGTTCTGGAACAAAGTTTACCAAACGACAATTTGTGCATTTTTTATTCTCAGACTAGTTCTTAAACATGTTTGCCAAACAAACTTTTAGGTTCAGGAACACTTGAAGAACACTCTTCCAGCACAGAAACAAAAAAGGCATTCTTCTGAAAAGAACACCGGTCCAGAGCATAAAAGTTATCAAACATAGCCTAAATATTAAAAAAGCCATGTTGAATACGATTATGTATTGGCTGATGCAGTTGATCCTATACATATTTGATTACTAAAACCATGGTGTGAGAAAATAGTAACCAGACTGGACTAGGTTAGAGAGCAAAGGTACTTATCTCTCTTGAAAGAAGTGTAGGATCAATAGTATCAACTATTACTTGGTTGTTGAGTCTTTTTCCTGTTGGACTTTGTGTTGTCATTATTGGCTACTTGGCTGACGTGACAATGTTTGTGAGCATTCAGTCAGATAAATAAGGAGAGAAGGTGTCAGTATAGGAGAGAGAGTGTCAGTGCAGTGGCACAGATTCTACAGTGTTTTACATGTGTCTCTGATGGCTTGCAGTGAGTTAAATAACATTCTACATCAAGTTTGATGAGAGAGATTGACTATGAGCTCCACTGATAGTGTGGCAGTGTTTTTGAAGGTCTGGAAGTATTTCTGAAGCTTTTATGATAATGTTCATGTTTCTCGTGTTTCTAGTGTTGTGGCATTGAAGAGAGAGATGAAGAGAGAGAAATTGGAGAGAGAAAGAGGAGAGAGAAAATATGGATGGGACCCATTGTGCCAGAGTGGTATGCCACCACGACAGCCAGCCAGGCCTAGGCCGCGGCACCACAGTGGCTGCCCCACATGACCAGCCAGCTAGTCACATGGCTAGCTGCAAGGCAGTGCCACGCACCAAGCAGCAGCCATACGGGCCATGCCGCATGCAAGTAGCCGAAGTCACCAGCAGCAGCTAGCCCGCAAGCCCACTGCCGCATGCCCATGCGCATGCCCCTAGCCGCTCCTCAGCATGTTGTCACACCCCAATTCCGCACATTTCAGAATGGTGTGATGAATCGCTAAATAACCAACGGTTCAACCAGGATCTCAAATAGGCTATCCCCGCGTTACCTGAACCTTCATATACTCACCATCATAATCGGAGTAAATACACAATAGCGGAAGTCTTATAAATAAATGAACCGAGAACTAAAATGATATTCATAAATAATAGCAAATTATTACGTGTTTAAGCGAGACATAAATAATTAAGTACCAAATATATGTCTTATAAATCCAATAAAGAAACCTATAAAAATATCTAGTCAAATACACACGAGTTGCACTCGCAAGAGGAGTCGTGTGTATCGTCTTCAGCTCCAACTTCCATAGCTGCTACATTCCCATACGCCGACGCGTTCATAAAATCTTCAACCGTATAACCTGCATCATCAACTAAAAATATTCGACGTCGAGGGGTGAGCACACAACACGGCTCAGTGAGTAGCCAAAACAATACAACATTACATATGCATGCAAAAAGTCAATTTATATCTTTGGTCTTGGTTTATAGTTTGCAATGTGCAATAGAAAGGTTGGGTGGTCAAAGGTTAACGTTTATTGACACCGCCTCTATACACAGGGTGTGGAAGCCCGCCCGAAGGTTAACGTTTATCGTCGTCCCCATCCACCCTACCATAACATTATACAACAAAGGTTAACGTTTATTGCTATATAATGCTATACCAACATGTAAGCCCCTGTTAGCGAGGGCTTGCAAACCGGGCTCATTGCTAACCAATCCTAATGCCAAACAAGTGTATCCAAGGCCTCACCCCAAAGATCCTTGAACATCCATAGAGATAGAGCTAAGGCCCCCGGTAGAGTCGAGACTACAAGGACCGAGACCACCTCCCCGATACTCTACGACATAATAGTTACCGCTAAGGTAATGGCGATACGACGATGTCAATGCACAAGACTTGAGTTAGAGATAGAGCTAAAGTGCTGAGACCCGCCAAAGGTTAACGTTTATTGACATTCTCATCACACCTCCCCTGATACTCGCTCGCATCAAGTACATCAACCACACACATACAAGCACATGCCTATTCCTATCATCATCATGTTATAAACAATAAAATAAATATGCATGAACAAGTAATAGAAATATTGGATGGCATGCTGTATGCACATTACAAACATATTCACATAGAATCAAACATGGCATAAGACTCAAGAAATAGAAAACAGTTTATTATTAACCAATTTAGTTTGGGGTTAAGGTTCCTCACCTTAGCTTGCTAATAGATATTTTCCAAGCTTTAAAATCACCGTTACAATGTTATTAGATTGCTAGCAGACCTAACAAAGTCGATAGAATTTAATTAGAATTAATTCGAATTTAAAACCATTTCGTCACCGAGGGTCGATGCTAGGGTCGATGCTAGGGTCGATGGGTCTATCAACCCTCCCTCCATTCCGAACTTTCCGAATGCGAGGGTCGATGGTCGAAACACCTAGGGTCGGATGGTCTATCGACCCTCGGTGCAACCCTCGATGCACTCTGGTCCAATTTCCACTTTTAATCCATCCTTCGTGTTTGGGGTCCTATGGCTTGCTTCCTACATTCATTCAACAGTCGTTCCATGGTTTAGAACCATGTATAATCCATCTAAATAGTTTTCGTCCATCCTCCTATGGTTTTCCATGAAAACCTAACCATAAATGGATGGTTTGGGTTTCTCCGAAATCCTACACTCATCCATATCTAACCTAAGGTCTGTAGAAACTCATGGAATTAGTATCCATACCTGAGAAGATTACTTTTCTCTGCAAATTCTTCTCCTTTTTGCTAAGTCTTCTTCCTTGCCTCCTTTCTTCCTCTTTTCCCTCTTCTCTCTTTCTCTCAATTCAATTAGGGTTGTGAAAGGAGTGAAAGTGGCTTAGGAACGTCCTTTAAATAGACTAGGAATGTCCTATAATAATCCCATTGAGATTTGGAAAGAATCCCAACCGAAAATTACGAAATTTCCTAATTTCAGTTTCGTCAGAAACCGAGGGTCGATGGGAGGGTCGATGATCCCGTCGACCCTAGGGTCTTAAGCTGTCCAACCCTCCCTTCAAAACTAAGGGTCTGACTTTCTATTTTGGGAGGTCCGACCCTACTTAGCTGGGTGTGTGACCCTCCCCTAAAATTAAGTGTTTTTGGGTCGATTTTATACCTGGGATCTCGATCTCCTTCATGCCCTTGGTCCATTTGACTCGACCATGATGGGTAAACCTGGTTCAAGGTGGTAAGACCGGGTTAGTTTGACACGGATCTTTCACATGTATTTCACATGTTTGACAAAATTTCTAGAGAGAGAGTGAGCAAAGGGTTAGAGAGAGGACCTCTCGGACATAAAATCGAGTTACAGGGTTTATTTGATGAGATTTCGGTTATAGAGGCCATTAAAGAACTTGTTTAGGGGCTTTTTCGTCAAGAAAAAGGGAAGGAGATCCAAGATCCAAGGCGAGGATTGATCCTCACCTCTCAGATCCGCATCTGGCAGGCACAAAAAGTGCGGGATCCTGTGTATAGCCACTGACGTGATGAGATACTTCCGCGTGCGTTCTGGTTGGATGGAGGCATTTTAAAATGGTGCGCCAAAACTATAGAGGTCCCACTTGATCGCATGAGGCGCGAGTACGGTGCAGCACTATGGTTGATCCAGATCTAGCGGACGAGAGTTTGTCCGACTGCCACTTGACGTGATTATGCAGATCTGACGGTCAAGACCGTTTGCCGCCTTTTTAAGAATATCGAACGATCGATTTTAGAGATTCCACTTCCACCAATCGAATCGCGACAATGCATATGGCGAGCGGTGATTCTATGCAACGCGGGTGCACAAAATTGTTTGGAAAGATTCTCTTTTCTTATTTATTACTGGCCGAACTTCAAACTGCCATAACTTTCTCATCCGAGCTCCAAATCGGTCCGTTCAAGTTGCAGTTTCCATATTTTTGGATACTCTATACCTTGGGCACCGTTGGGAGTCATAAAAATGTAGAGAAAAATCAAAAAGAGCATTTTGAAGATAGACAGAAGGATTTCTAGGGTTTTGTGCCCTATGGGATGATCAATCACCAACTACCTCTTCTCTGTGCATCAATAGAGTGCTATATCCCTTTGAGAGGTCAGTAGAGCATTTATGTTTACATTCATGGTGATTATGGATTGTGTGGAAGAGATTGAAAGCCTGTGAGTGAGGTGTGCTATGTGAATTGATCTCTATCATCATTGAAGGCTGTTGGAGAGTACCTAAGAGCAGTGTGAAGCATCAGAGATATTGTTGGCTATTCGAAAGCAGTTGTGAGGTTTTTCAATTCCCTATCTATTTTTTGCTTTCAATTTATTGTATGCTAGCGTAGATGCAAATTGTTGAATACCTAGTTAGTGGGGGAAAATTGTAAGGCAAATTTATAAGCCTAAAAAAATTGTTATTTGCTTCCCGTGGGTGCGGGTTAAGCGTGGTGTGTTTAGTGGGTGCTGGACACTAGCTATTAAGCCTGAATCTTGGCGTTGGTGCGCCCTCTCAGTTTTATACTGAGAAAACCTAGGGTTAGTATCCTTGTCTTGTGAAAGAGTAAAAGTTGAGTGTTGAATAAATACGGAGCCCGTTGGGCGTTACTCCGTAGACTAGCCATCACACACTGTGTTGGTGAACCACGTATATCCTGTATTGTGGATTGTCTTTATTTTTCTATATATTTTGGAGTGCGTGGAATGACTTGCAGGATGGGTGTGTAAATCTGGGTAGACCTGGCCACTGAGTGGTAGCGAGGTAGATTTGCATGCACTTGTGTGTATGTGAAAAGTTAGGTCTCCATTAGCTCTAGGCAGCAGTGAATAATTACAGAGAATTTTCAGACACTGATTCACCCCCCTCTCAGTGTCATATCAAGTTCATCATTTCCATCTTCTCAATCCATGGCATTGAATTGGACCGGGATCATCTCTTGTTGTCCAATTGCTCCAGCTGTGCATCGGATGGGCTGGGGTGGTCGGCACACATGTTGGTGTAGCCTAGCGTGTCTGATAGATGGTTGGACTATAGGTGACGATCCCCCTAAGCCCCAAAGAATTAGGTTTTTTTTTTAAAAATGTAAAAAGAAGAGAGAAAAAGAAAAAAAAAAAAAAAAAAAGGAAGGGCCGCCTTATTGTGAGCATAAATGCCTTATCTATGGTGGGACTCGTATTGTGCCTTATGATGGTGGAATACCAATCAAGATGATTTTTTTTGGGGAAGATTACACATATTCCCCCTGTATATGGATTAATTACACCAACCACTAGTTTCAGACAATTACACATACCACTAGTAATTTCAAAAACGTATAAAAGAGCCCGCTTTGGCCAAATATTTTATGTACCCACTCCATTAACTGATTTCCGTTGGATGATGATGTTAGCTCATACTAAAAATTTTACAGACAAAATTGTCATTCGTCTTCATCAACCTCTCACGAACTCCACCATTCCTTCATGATTTTCCCCCTTGGATTTTCACTCGTTTTCCAAGCAAATCGTATGAAATTTGGAGTGTAAGATCGCTTTTGGCTAGAGATTACATCCACTAAAGTAGACAAACCAGAATTACTAGATCGAAGCATGTCTGAGCCATGAACTGGGAGGTTTGGAAATCAAGTTGAAGAATTTTTTGACGGGCGGAAGTGTCCCGCCCGATGTTCGATTGGACTGATTTTCCGAGTCCCTGACTACGTTTTAGTGTTCTTTAATTCCAAAACTAAGGCTCATATCATATCATAGTCAAGCTTGTTAATACAAGCCTAGCATCAGATTGATTTAGTACTTGCCTCCATAGTGTAGAAATACTAAGCTGAGAGAGTGAGAGAGAGAGAGAGAGAGAGAGAGAGAGAGAGAGAGAGAGAGAGAGAGCTTTGAGTGATTTCAAACAAGAATCCTATTTTTTAGAGATTGTTTAATAGATTTTCTAATGTTTTGAATTGCATGGATTCTTCAAGAACAAGAAATATTTTTCTCTTGCTTGCTCAAAGGGTTGAAGCTGACCCTTAAATAGCAGAGGAAGCAAGCAGACGACAACATCAAGAAATTAAGCCTTGTGTACTCTTTGTGTGCTTAATGTCTTCCTCTTTCTCATCCACTTATGTCTAGAGACAACATTAACCTTGTCAATGGCTCGGCCTGGTTGCAAGGAAACATGCATAAACATCTCAATTCCTTACCCCTTTGGCATAGTGATACAAACTTTTACAGGGACTTAGAATTTCAAGTAATCTACAATCACACTTATTTTCGTATCCAACAACAAATCTAACAACCATCTCTGCAGCACTGCAAATTTTTACCCCTACATGAAACCAAAGAAACCATGGCTTTAGGTTTTGGTTAGTGAAAGAAATTAGGAAGAGATCTATTGTTGCCTCAAACTGGATTGGTCCTTAGTTCAATCAAATTTCCTGCAAAAGGAAGAAAAGACCGTAGTGATGGTCGGGTGGAGATACCCTTTGGCCACTTCGATGCCTAAGTTAGTTTGATGGACCAGCAATATGGGACAGATAAGGAAAACTCTATCCCTTTGTATTAAGGGGATTCGGGTAGCTCAATTGCTCTAAGTTTGGATGCTTGAGATTGTCTGTCTTTTTATCTGTGCATGCTTTGTCCATTTATAGGTTGAGAGTGACCTGAATATGGGAGCTGGACATGTCTTCTATTGTGGTGGAATGTGTTCCCTTAGAGCATAATTTATGCCTATTGATTTGAAGATCAGGTGATCTTATGCTGAGTCATTGGATGGTAGGATCTCTATTTTAGGATTCGGTTGATTACTCCATGGTGGATATTTGGGAGATCTTGATCTCTACACTCATCGAAGTGGACCCCACTCATACATTACTATACGGTGGCATGTTGCGTTGAACTTGTCCGAGGGGTGGTTTTTAGGAGAGATGTCGAGATTACTACCTTTGGAAAGGTGTCGAGGCCTCCACATTGCTGAGGTGCCAAGGCCTCCACATTGGCATGGGCTCGGAACTTCCATTCTGGCGAGGCTCCAAGGCCCTTATGTTAGCGAGGCTTCGAGGCCCTTATGATAGTGAGGCTCCAAGGCTCTTACGACGACGAGGTTCTGAAGCTCTTCACTATTCTCATTGGTGATTCCGGTTCATCAAGAGTTACTTTTGTCTCATTCTTGCAAGGCTCTCTAGGTGGAACGAGGGCCTTTCCTGAAGAGCTTGGGCCCTAATGTACATGTGGTGAAACTTGATTGGAGGAGATACATTCTCTCGTATCAGATGCCCCTTGCTCTCGCCTGCTTCTTAAAGGTGGGGAGAGCAATGTGTTCTTCCATTCCTTGTCCGAGGCATGCGAGGCTGCTTCTTGAGAAACCGTAACGGTTGCCTTTTGAGCATGAATTTCAAATTTTAAGTCGAGGTATTGTGGGTCCTGTCACTTACCTTGTTTTTCGCCGATCGCACTGTCACGTCATAAACGTGTATGATGGAGAGCAATTAGGGTGTGTCCACGTGTATTTTTACTTTTATGATGCGACAGTTACAGCAGTTTCCTAGGTTACTAGACCATTATGACCTACGTTCATATTTTTTATCCAAACGTATGGTCTTTATATACTGTTTATTCCCTCTACCTTCTTCTCCGATCTCTCTGGTTTTTTGTTGTTCTTTCTTCGTATTCTTTGCACAGCTCTCGATCTTCATCACATCAAGTAAGTATGGCTAGGTCTAAGAAACCCAGCGACAGAGTAGAGACTAACCCTGAAAAGGAAGCCTCGAGCTCGGGCACCGCCAGGCAATGCGGTCAGGTTTCCACATCTGCCTCCATTCCCCTCCTTATTTGTGAAACATAAAGCAAATTGCAACCGGGAGGTTGAACTGAATAAATTCTGTTATCTTTAAGAAGAGGAACCCACCTATCCACTCAGATTCGAATCTGAACACCTGTACCAACCTTCCAAATCAAGCCATGGAGCATAATATTTTTTTTCCTTTCAATTATACTACGCCACATCTAGGAGGGATTGATTCCCATTTTTGGATGCAAGAAATCTGTACAAGGGAAGTAAATTGCCTTCAAAAACTGAACCCAAAAAGAACTTCATTTTGCCACTACCACCATGCTAATTTGACAAGTAAAGCCTGGTTTTGCAACGTTAGATGTTGGATCATGAAAACCAAGCCCACTAGCATGCTTAGACAGGCGTAACTGATCCCAAGATACTCGATGCACACCATTCTTCTGATTTCCAGTATCCCAAAAAAATTTGGAAGCAGCTTTCCTAATAATATCCAAATAATAATGAGGTAACTTAAAATGAGTCCAACAAAATTAGACATAGTAAGAATAATCGATTTCAGCAAGGTTTCCTTACCAGCCTTTGAAAGTATGGTGGCCCGCCAAGATTGCAATTTTACAAGAATCTTCTCCATCTGGTTTTTAAAAAGAATCTTTTTTGAAGCTCCAAAATCTGTTGGCAATCTGAGGTATTTCGGTGGACACCCACCATATAGCATTTTAAGAATTCGAGAAAACCATCTTCTAAATTTCAAAGGTGTATTAGGATTAAAGGTCATACAAGACTTCTTTAAGTTCACCTTCTGTCCAGAAACACTGCAGTACAAATCCAATCATCTTTTAATTGTACATCATTCATTTTGACAGGAGAGAATAACAAACAATCATTAGCGAATATAAGATGAGTTAAAAGTAAAGTACGATCGATTTTTAAACCCCCAAAACAGCTTTATTTTTGTCGAATCACCCTTCGGGGAAAAAAGACCCCCTTTTAGCACCATTAACTACCAATGTATAAGAGACAGAAGTAACACAGCTCATAATCAGCTTAATCCACCTCTTGGCAAGCCTCAATCTAAACAGGACATTTTCAATAAAAGTCCATTTGAGGTGGTCATATTACGCATATCCAATTTAATTGCCATGCAGTAAAATTTTCCTTTCTGAATATAGTTAAACGGCTCATGAGCCATAATTATAGAGTCAGAAATCATTCTATCTTGTACAAAAGCGGATTGGTTATGTGAGATAATAGACCCCAGAAAACCATTAAGCCTCCCAGCCATAATTTTTTAAATTACTTTCATAGCTACATTACACAAGCTAATCGGCCGAAAATGTTCCAGACTTTCTGGTTGATGCACTTTAGGAATTAAGCATAAATAGGTCTTGTTTAAGTCATGAGGAAAAACACCAGTCTCAAAGAAGTCAGACACAAACCTGACGATATCTTCATGGGTATTCTTCCAAAATGTCTGAAAGAAATATGAAGGAATCCATCTGGTCCTGGAGATTTGAGGGGGCCTAGGCTGAAGACTGCGGCTTTCACTTCATCATGAGATGGAACCATAAGCAACTGTTCATTCATTTCTGCTGTCACAGCCGGAGCGATAGCTTCGAGAACATCAGATAAATCCGAAGTGTTACTGCCTTCAAAAGTAAAGGCAGCAGTAAAATAATTGAGAAAGGCAGAGTAAATAGTACCTTCATCTTGGGTCCATTCACCACTAGGGAGCTGTAAATGCACAATACGGTTCCTATTTCGCCTAGCAATGGTGGTTGCATGAAAAAGTTTCATGTTCGCATCACCATATTGCAAACACTTGATTTGAGATTTCTGCTTCCACAGGATTTCCTCCCTCAGCAGCTCTTCTTCCTATCTTTTTATGATATCCTTTTCCATTTCCTGAGAAAAAACTCCAACTGGTTGTTTCTGAACGGAAAACAATTCTTGTTTTAGATGTAAAATATTTGACAGAATGTGACCAAACACTTCTCTATTCCAGCTTTGAAACGCCTCCTTACTGCACTCCCATCTTTTCATCAATGCCATTGCAACCGGCATGTCTGGTTCACATGCCATTGCATTATTAGCAGAAACCAAGAAGACTATATGCGGGCACCTATTCTTCACTAACATGTACTTTGAATATAATGAATATAATCATTTACAATTAGGTTTTCTTTTGTATGTATTATAGAATAAAATTATGTAATACATTATGACATATATGATTGTTTGGTATAATTTATAATATTTATTTATATTTGAATAAATTGATATAATCTAAAATCTATAAATAAGTTAGAAAAGGTTTATCATTATTGTGATAATTTATTACTATTTCTTTTTATGTTTAGTGATATTGAATGATTATTATTTATGATTTATAATTTATTTTCATAAAAGATTTATTATGAATAACTCATAAACATAAATATACACTATACTGAAGAGAGGTACTTCAACTATTTTAATTATATTGTTAAATACTTGTGTTGTTTGACTAATTTCAATATTCTTGGTGACAATCACGTCTGAGTTCATTATGCTGGAATGGAACGCATTAGTTGGTTTTGTTTCAACTGAGTAATGATTAATTATTATCTATTCTGTTAATTTGTTAATTTCATCACTTTGTTTATATTTATTTTAGATTATGTCACCTGAAATTGAAATTGTACTATATAGTTTGAAGCTTTCTCTTTTGCTATGGATTGTTTACAGGTTGAGGTGGAAAGAATAATTATTAGTGAATCCAAGAACCTAAAGTCATATTTTTGTTGTTGATTTGAATTTTGTAATTTGGTGTTGGTATTATATAATGTGTTTGTCTTCATGACATCACTCCAGTGTTAATGGCTTACTGACATCGGTGCCCTTCTACCAAAAAAATAAAAATAATAGACATCGGTGCCTTTTGGATTACAGTCATTGGTTATCATAGGAGCCTTGTAAATAGGGAGTGTTATTGATATTTGGGTTGGGGAGGGCTTTAGTTTTGCATCGATCCCATTGGCACTGAGGAGTGATGTCAATTGGATTTGACACTAGATTGGTATCATTAAAAAATATCCCTTGAACAATTGGGTGTTAGAATTTTGGAATGCTTCTGAGTCTATGTCTTTGTTTGGTTGCAAGGAAATTTGAATGGAAGTAAAATTTTTTAATTTATAAAAAAATATTTTGTAATGATTACAACACATGCTATCACATTGCTTTGTAATTAATTTCAAATCATTCTACATTTAATTATTAATTTACATGTCAGTTTGCATTCAAATCTCTTGCATTTAAAAAGGAATGAAAATTTCATCCCCCTAAACTATACCTTTAATTCACGCAACCTTAAACTTTGCCCATAATTTCACCCACCCACCTTAAATATGAAATATGTATCGCACAAGTCTTAAGTTAACAGATTGATTGGTTAAGTGATGAGGAGGCAAGGTTAAAAATTCTATAATACCAAAATTGCCCTTTAGTAATATTAATTTACTATTTTACCCCAAAAGCATTAATTTACTATTTTACCCCAAAAGTATTAATTTGCTATTTTACTTCAAAAGCATTAATTTGCTATTTTACCCCCCAATTTACAATCACTTTTCCTTTGTAGCACGGTGATACACAGGAAAACAAACCTGATTTCACCTTTCTTTTACAATCGGGATCGAGGTGTTTGAAATCTGAACACTTTCTTTTTCGGCGGAGACGAGAGAGGATGGCGGACAAGCCCCTGTTGGTGAAGGTGGAGGAGGGAGGGTGGCGGCACTGCTTAGACCACAATGTAATTCCAACCGAGGAATAGGGAAGATTGGTAACGAGATTGTTGATGCAAGAGTGTACTACTGATGTTTCTTCTGCTTCCTCAGCATCTTTGGTTCTTGCAGATTCATTCTTAAAAAATAAAGCAGGGAGTGAACTGGTTCCTTCTAGAGGCATTCCACCAATAGAATTAAATGGTAACGTTCTTTTCCTTGCATTGTGTTTGCCCGTTTCTTAACTTCTGCTATTGAACTCTGTTAGCTTTGATTTGTGCATATAATTCCAAAATTTGCATCACATGCAATGTATTAACTTAGTCAAGTTGAGACAGTAAGACAGATGGCTACAATGTAGAGGAAATGGCTGTCAGGTCAGATGATGAATCCATTAATGAACTGTGATTGTGAAGCTCTTCCTTAAAATTGTAATGACCCTTGGTTGGGCGGGATGCTGCTAATGCCGTATACACAGGCAATCCTTGCTGTTTCTATTGTTATCGAGATGTGCTTATTTATCTTGATCAATGCTTTGCTGCTAAGCTTATTCTAGCTGATGAGCTGCAGAATTAGCTCATGTTCTGGTTCTCATGCTGAACGAACTCGCTGGTTTCTGCACATTGAATGAACTCCAGGTGTCTCTGCAACTTGAGAGAACGAGCACACGGAAGTGAGGGCAGAGGGAGAACTCTTCGTTTTGAGAAAAGTCTCAGAGAAGAAATGAAGAAGTAGCAGAAGCGGCGGAAGAAGAGAAGAAGAGATCTTCCCATATCAGATTCGATAATTCATGGGTTAGGAAGAGGAAGAATGAAGATCAGACAACTCCACCATTTTCACCGGCCTCTCGTTGCATTACTGCTTGCAAGCATGGCGGACAAAAATTCTCTGCTCGTCTATTCAATAATGCTGAAACCAAATAATGGTGGTGATACTGATGAATCGAACGCCAAAGCACCTTCTAACATATTTGAATTCAAATTCATAAAATTACGGCTCCGCTCCGATCGATCTCAGACCGAAACCTCCCAGTTAGTTAGAGAGAATTAGATAAAGTGAAGAAACCTTGCTGATCTTTTGATTTCCTAATGGCACAAACATGTCCAATTCATTCTACCGTGCTTCACATAATCTTCTCTGCAATTCTCTCGCTACGGTGATGGTGTTCTGTTTTTGGGAACTGAATCCTCTCCCGCATACATTGGGAGATGGGTCGGCTGAAATTCCGCCCTTGGCCGGCAGCAGGTGGGCGGAAGAGGATTTTTATACTCTGCTGTTGACGATTGATGCCTTTTACCGCGAAACCAACCCCTTGGCGTTGCTTGTTGGTTCTCTACGGCATTGGATATGATGAGTCTGCAAACTCGCCTTCTAGGATGACCTCCAACTTTTATGTGAAAAATCCAAGAACAAAATAATACCAAAATTCGAGCTTTCTTCTTTCCCCCTCTTTATCTTCTATCTGAAGCTTGTGGCCTTTTGTTTCTTCTAGTATCGACCAAGGTGATTTGAGTTTCTTGAGGCGATGAGGGGATGCTATTTCTGGATTATATAGATCAATCGTCTCCTCTCATAAAGGATCAATGGTGATCTGGGTGCCATATGTTACAGGATTCTAATGTTAATCATCCAAATTAGGTGGGACCAGGTGGCATATGGGTCACCCGACTTACAGATGCTACATGCTCTAGGGTTGATCATACTTAATCGTGTGTCTCATGACTCCTGCCGTGTGGAGGGATTCAAGTTTAAATATGAAAGAAAGAAAAAAAAAATTAAATAAATACAACAAGCACACATGTTATTGGGAATAGTCCCATATTGCTAATAAGATTGGAATCCTGTGGTCTTATATATGGAGAGTCCTTCCATTTACTAGTTCAAAATTTTGAATTTGAAACTTGACATGGTATCAAAGCTCCAGGTTAGAGGGATCAGTCACCCAAAAAGAGGGACCAGTCACCGCAAAAGTATCATGTATTACCACATATACTACCACATATACATCACCTAACAATGAGGTTACATGTGAGGGGGAGTATTGTGAATAGTCCCACATTACTAATGAGATTGGAATCATGTGCTCTTATATATGGAGAATCTCTCTACTTACTAGTTCGAACTTTTGAATTAAAAACTTGACACACCTAACACATTCTTCGAAAAAATCATTTCCCTATTTTTTTTGAGCTCAATGCCTTCAACGAAGAGACCTCATTGCCACCAAGGAAACTTGACCTCCCTCAGTCTCATCTTCGCCTCACCATCGTCACCTCTTTCATTGAAGAACTCACCCATCTCTATTTCCATCTACCCATCTCCTCTCTTCTTGGGTACTTCTCTCGCCTTTCTTTCCTAGAGTGCTTTCCACAAATACGTCTCTGTTTCCTCGGGTATTCTTCGCTGCCATAATAAATCCATCTCTATTTCCTCGGTAACTACCCGCGGATGCGCCTCTGTTTACCCGGGTAATCCCATGAATACGCTTTTGCTTCCTCGGGTACTCTCCACTGCCATAGTGAATCCGCCTCTCTTTCCCCGGGTAATACCCACGAATACGCTTCTGTTTCCACCCGTCGTGGCCACCTCGGATTCTCGTTTGGTGGGTCATATGCTATTTCCTTGGGTGTCGTCAAATATACATATTTCATTTATACTTGTTCATGACGACCATCACTGGCCAATATGACTGACATTTCTACAGGATCATACCCGAATCCCTCAGCAGTGTCCGCGAGCTTGAATACCAGCTAAGCTACGTATGTTGTGTTTGGAGACAATAATCGTGTCTCCATCTTGCCACAAATTTCTAACCAATTCATTGCCATGAGCTCAGCCACCTCTGAAAACCTGTAAATTGCAGAGATGAAAATCAAGATTCATTAAACAATTAATGTTTAAGTATTTTCAAAGGCAGATTTTCGTCAATTTAGAGAGAGGGACCTGGATTCAGGGAGGGGTGGCCAGATCAATTCCAATGTATCACCCAAGGAATTGAAAAACAATTCTTTTGCTCCGATCAAATAACACTTCTTCCCACTACATTTATCCAGTGAGAATGTCCGCAATTTGGTTAAAATTATCTTATAAATTACAACATAAAGTGGGATCGTGCGAGAATTATCGCTATAGGATCCATTAATTAAATAGAGTAATCGCGTGAGGGTGATGATATGATCTTACTTTGCTTCCTGTTGTTATTGAAAATTGATCCGACTAGATCTTTCGTACCCTGTGAAACATAAACAAAGAGTTAACAGGACCGGGATCAGGATTCAGGTATCTGCTCCGATGATAAAGTCAATAATAGAGCAAACAGTCCAAGGCTATATCGGAATAGTTAACCAAGAGGGTGTGGTGATGAATGGAATTCAAGAAAAGCATGAATGGTTGAAAGCTAAAAGTTCAGTTATTTCCGAATCCTTTACCTCTTACCCGATTGCCATCTTATATAGATTGAGAGATAGAGTTCCCAGCAAACCTCTAGCTTAACCGCCTAACCGTTAGGAGCGTCTGCGATGTTCTCGCACGACCATCGGATGAAGATCCAAAGGCTAACATTAATGCCGTGTCACTCATGACCATCAAGCTTAATAATCGTTGAAATAACCAATCCAAGAACTGTTAAAGATCCCTGCATGCACGTCTCACCGTAATTATAGGTAAGTAAACACGTGTGATGACAGATTCATCAGGCGACCACAAGGTCACATTATTTAGGTAACAAGCTGGCAAGAAGCGACTTGCAAACAGTACATACCATCTTGCCTAGGAGGACCGGCGAGACGTTTTTATTATATATATGTATTTGATTTTGTTGATTGAGTTTTCTTCTTCATATGCAATTTTACACATTGGTAGATGACCCAACTTGAGGATCTCCTGATCTGATCATGTTATGATGAACTGAATGCAGATGCATCTCTATCTTCTGACTCCTCCATTAGTGGAGTGGGATATATTATCAGGGTGGTAGAGAAATGTAAGTTAAAAAAAAAAAAGGATTTTTCCCAACGGAAAATTTAGTCCGTAGTGTAATGTATATTATACACCACGGAATATAAGTTTCCGTTGTGTAAAATCAATATTATAGACAAGTCTAAAATCTAAATTATAGACAACGGAATGTCTTTTCTGTTGTGGAATGTTTATTATAGACAACGAGACTTTTTCCGTTGTCTAAAATCTACATGTCTAAAATCTACATTATAGACAACGGAATGCCTTTTCTGTTGTGGAAAACATATACACCCATGGCACTCAGTTTTCCGTAGGAGAAAATCGCTACGGAATTTTTGACAACGGAACGACAACGGAAATTTTTCTGTAGGAGTTTGTTTTTGCCAACGGAAAATTATTTTACACAACGGAAAATTTCCGTAGTAAAAATGCATATTGTTGTAGTGATTATATAATATATTATGACATATGAGGTTTTATGGTATGATTTATAGTATTTATTTATATTTAAAATAAGAAAATTGATATAATCTAAAATCTAAAAATAGGTTAGAAGGGGTGTATCACTATTGTGATAATCTATTAATACTTCTTTATGTCTAATGGTATTGAATAATTATTATTTATGATTCAAAATTTATTTTTATAAATAATTTATTATAAATAACTCATAAACATAAATATCCATTATACCAAACAAAGCCTTAACTACTTCAACTATTTTAATTGTATTTTTAAATACTTATGTTGTTTGACTAATTTCAATATTCCTGGTGAGACTAACGGCTGACTTCATTCTGCTGGAATTGTATTAGTGGGTAAATGCCATTTGTTTCAACTGAGTAATGATTAATTAATGTCTATTCTGTTAATTTGTTAATTTCATCATCTTGTTTATGTTTATTTTAGATTATTTCACCTGAAATTGAAATTGTACTATGTAGTTTAAAGCTTTCTCTTTTGCTATGGATTGTTACAGGTTGAGGTGGAATAATGGCTTACTGATATCTGTGCCTTTTGGATTGCAGTCATTGGCCATCATGGGAGTCTCGTAAATAGATCGTATTTAGGATGGGGAGGGCTTTAGTTTTGCATCGTGATGGGAACCGATGAGTGATGTCAATTGTATTTGACACCGGATTGGTTATCATAAAAAAATATCCCTTGTATAATTGGGTGTTTGAATTCCGTAATGCCTCAAGCCTAACGTGATTTTCTTTAATGCGCTTTACGTTTGTTTGTTCCCAGTTGGGCCCATGCACAGAATTAACAGCTAGAACAGTTTATAAAGACAAACCGAATCGTTAAGAACCGTTACTTTTAAACTGTTGATAATACAACAATTGAAACCGTTTAAACCGTTAGTATTGAAAAATAATTTAAATATCGAATAACCGAGAAGTATTCTTGACCTCCTTAAGACTCATCTCCACCACACCATCGTCACTTCTTTCATTGAAGAACTCACCCATCTCTATTTCCGTCCACCCATCTCCTCTCTTCTTGGGTACTACTCTCGCCTCTCTTTCCTCAGGTTCTCTCAATGAATATGCCTCTGTTTCCTCGGGTACTCCCCACTGCGGTGCTGGCCACCACGGATTATCGTCTTTTTCCTTGGGTGTCGTCAAACATACATATTTCATTTGTCCCTGTTCAAGACGACCACCACTGGCCAATTTGACTGACATTTCTACAGGATTATACCCCAATGCCTCAGCATTGTCCGCGATCTTGAACACCAGGTAAGCTACGTATGTTGTGTTTGGAGACAGCAATCGTGCCTCCATCTTGCCACTGATTTCGAACCAATTCATTTCCAAGAGCTCAGCCACCTCTGAAAACCTGTGAATTACAGAGATGAAAATCAAGATTCATTAAACAATTAATGCATAAGTACTTTCTAAGGCAGGCCATGGGGTTTTCGTCGATTTTGAGAGTGGGACCTGGATTCAGGGAGGGGTGGCCAAATCACTTTGAATGTACCACCAAAGGAACAGAAAAACAATTCTTTTGCTCCGATCATATAACACTTCTTCCCACTACGTTTCTCCATTGCGAAGGTCTGCAATTTTGTTAAAATTATCTTATAAATTGCAACATAAAGTGGGATCGTGCAAGAATTATCGCTATTGGATCCACTGAAACGAGTAATCGCATGAGGGTGATGATATGGTCTTGCCTTGGTGTGGTTGTCAATAAGAAGGGGATTATCGCAGAGTTGGAGAAATTGCTCCTTCTCAGACGAGAAATTCGGCAGAGACTGAGACACCGATAAGGAGAGGACCAGCTGTATATCAGAGGGTAAGAACCTCTCTCAAACCGAGTCAGAATCTGCTGCCGATCGGAATTTCGAAGAAACAACCGACAACCTGCATGCATCTCGAGGAGATATGCGGGATAGAAGGTCCAGAACACAATCTTGTCCCAAGTCTAATAGATCGGTGGTACCCCCTTGCTCCATTATTGCTTCCTCTTTCTTCTTCTTCACAATTTGTCTCGCATGTTGTCTTGGCTGGGTCCTCTTTTATAAAGCATGACGAGATTATGTGTAGTCGTCTGATAGCAGAAGAAGTGAGGCAGGCCTTGGCAGTGGGGTTACTTGCAAAGAGAAGCAAGTTAGGGCGTGTGGAAAAAACGAAGAGAGAAGGAGAGATTGAGAGATTGAGAGATTGAGAGATTGGGGTGACTTGCAGTGAAGGCAAAGAGAATCCACTGAGAGAAAAGGAAAGAGAAAGAGAAATCGATTGAGCAGAGAGAGAAAGAGAGAACTTGCGAACCCTAATTTTGAGAGAAATATACCAAGCGACTGAGAGATTGAGAGAAAGAGTTCACTTAGGGAATTTGAGACGAAGGAAATAGATTGAGGCGCCGGGAACAAAGGCGCGAATTGAAAAAATAGATTATAGATTTTCGATGTTTACCGGCGTTTCATAGCAAACGCCACCACGTACATCAGTGCATTTGTTCTATATCACAGTCTGGCTGCGTTTGGTCATACACTCATACCTCACATTGCGTAACTCAATAACTGCGTTTTCAAACAAATGCCGTATCGTTCCATTATATGTTATGCTTACCTTTCATCTGGTCATGTGAAATGTAAGAAAAAAATATACTGTACTCCCTTCATAACTTGCTTTTTTGTTGCATTGAAATCTCCTCATTCTTGGGTGATTGATACAGGTGCTTCCCATCATTTTTCTCACTTGACTGCTGCTTCTCTTACTCCTATCCACTCTGCTACCCATCCTCCAATTAGTCTTCCGGATGGTACTACATACCCAATTTCTCATACCAGTAGTCATTCTTTAACACCTAAAATTACATTGCATGATGTCTTTTATATGCCTAATTTTTCCTTTAATCTCTTGTTTGTTAGTCAACTAACAAAATCTTTACAATGTTTAGTGACTTTCTTTCCCACTTTTGGTGTATTCTAGGACTTGTTAATGAAGATGGTGATTGGACTGGGACTGTATCATGATGGCCTCTATTATTTTGCCCCCCTCTGTATCAACATTATTTACTACTTCGGTTTCCTTTGAGACCTAGCATCTTTGATTACGTCATCCCTCCCAATCTTCATTTCCTATCTCCACAATTCCTTCTCACCATTCATTCTGTGATATATGCCCTCTGGCTAAACACACTAGATCTCCCTTTCCCACTAGCCTGATTAAGTCGTCTATTGTATGTGAATTGTTGCATTGTAATATTTGGGGGCCATATTTTACAGCCTCCAATTCATGTTGTCATAATTTTTTGAGTATATTAGATGACTTTTCTCGTACAACATGGGTGTTTCTTATGAAACAGAGGTTTGAAGTATTCAATTTCTTTAATCAATTTCTTAAAATGATTCATACTCAGTTTTCAACTCATGTTAAATATGTTCGGACTGATAATGGTTTAGAATTTTTATCTTCCTCTATACAATCATTGTTTCAGTCTTTAGGTATTATCCATCAGTTGACCTATGTTCACACACGCCAACAAAATAGGGTTGTTGAACGAAAACTTAAACATTTGCTTCAGGTAGCTAGAGCCTTAAGATTTCAAGCTCATCTCCCACTCCAATTTTGGGGGTAGTGCATTCTGACTGCCTGCTATCTTATCAATAGACTTCCTACTCCTTTGCTTCCGGTAAGTTCCCATATGAGGTTCTTTTTCAGCACCTACCTTCTTACTCTCATCTACGTGTTTTTGGATGCCTATGTTATGCCCGAGACCCTTCTCCTCATCATCATGAGTTTTCTGCTCAAACTCATCGGTGTCTCTTTGTTGGATATCCTCATAATAAAAAGGGATATCGTGTATACAATCTGTCTACTCATGTGTTTTTAGTTAGTCGAGATGCCTTATTTCATAAAACAATATTTTCTTATAAAACCCCATCTTCTTCCATAACAGTTCCCTCTTCTAATTTGATGTCTCCTCCTATTCCTTTACCAGTTCCAATTTCTTCACATGATCTTCTCATCCCTTCATCTATGCCCATTAACGATTTTATAGTGTCTCCTGCCCATACTCTACCTTCTGATATTCTGTGTACTTCTTCTCCTTCTATAGACTCTTCTGACCATACTCTCTCTTCTGATAGTCTAACTACTTCATCTGACAACACCACTTCAAATTCACCTTCTCCTTCTCCAATTCCACCACTCCATAGATCAACTCGGCCTCCCAAGCCTACTTCATTCCTTCGGGATTACATTTGTACTTCGGCAATGTCACAGTCTCCTCCTCTCACCTGTTGATGCGTGTCGAACGCAATCAAAAATAAATTACTCTACCTATAATGAATAGTAATGATAGGTAAAGGTCGATCCACAGAGACTAGTTAATCAAATTGTCTACTTACCAAGAAAAATGAGGGTTTTCTTCTGCAATTTAATTGACAAAAAAATTAAGTAACAAAAAATCAATGGAAGATGATGTCGATTCAAGAAAATTTACTCACGGCTGCAAATTGATCACTGACCTCATATATATTATTCTCTATTCAAATATTTAACCAAGGATTATCAAAAAGCCAGACAATCCTTACCTTCCCTAATTTCATTAATTTGAGCCCAGCACACAAATTAATTCTTATCAATAAATCAATTGGTATTAAGCAATCCTCATGAATTTACTGATAGCATTACACTCTTGGAGGGAGTTAAAGATGAACAACAATCTAACAAGCGTCAGATTATTTAATTCATTCTATGTTTCCTTTAAGCAAGTAACAAAAACTTAGATCATAATTGTTCTGCTCAATTGCTACTTTTCCTGAACTCCATAACAATTATGGATTATGGATTCAGGTTAGCAATAAACCACATAACTCAATCAATTAATAGGCCTCTTAATAAACTGAATCATACAATCATTAACTTGAAAAATCAAGAAACACAGATATTTGAATAGAAAAATAATTAAAATTAAGAACAGAGTCTCACAATTTTACTAACCGGATTGAATTTCCCTTGAATCGACTAAAGAACTTAGCTAGACATGATAGAAAAAAAAGACAAAAAGAAATAAAACTATCTTCTCAATAATTTTTGGATGCTCTATTACGTAGCCTTTACATTGCTTAAATAGCCAGAGTAGAGAAGATTAAAACTGGTATGTCTAGAATTGGCAACCTTATTACATGGAAATAAAGATTAAACAAAATCCTCTTGCCTAAATTAGATAGAGAATCGTTCCATCATTAATCAAATGCCACCTCTAGATTTGTCAATCTTTGTAATATTCCATAGAGGTATATATTCTCCTCAAGATTTCTGACAATCAATCAAATCCTTCCAATAGTAAACCTTCTATGTGTGGTAATCTTCCTTCTCTGGTTTCAATTTAAATCAGTTTTTCAGATCTGATTTTTGGATCATGTTTGATTTCTAGAATTCTTTCCACATTAAAAACCTACATGAAATTCAGAAGGTCATTATTAAGAATATCAGAATTTCTTTTATTTTAAACATAAATTACTAATACTTTTCACCAATGTCTTATATATAAGGAATCATCACAAATGAGTATCATAAGACATATAATATGTTAAATAGACTAAGTATAAGGAAAATAAATATATAAAATTATGAATCCATCACCTGTCACACCCCAATTCTGGTTGAATCAGAAGTGTGAGTGAACCGTCACTGAACCAACGGCTCACACCAGGATCTCAATAAGACCGTGTCCACTTATACAAACCATTGCACATAACCACAATCAGAATATAATAAATACAACGGAAGTCTTAAATTAAATGAACTGAGTAATCTATTGATAAATTTAAATACAATTATTCAAATACCCAAAACTTAAGTAAATATCTTTACATCAAATGTGTTTCCAACTGAAAATAACTGAAACAAATTAAATCAAATCCTAAAGGTACACGCAGAAAGGGCACCCGCATGAAGCGTCATGCTCGTCCTCTCCTGCTTGTATGTCCAAAGCAGCCACGCCTCCGTACACTGGAGCGTTCATGTAATCATCCACCGTGTAACCTGCATTAACATCTAAAAATAGTGTATACACAAGGGTGAGCTCACAACTTAGCTCAGTAATACAATCAGACAATGCAACAAACATATGCATGAGTAACATTCACTTCATGGTTTGGTTTTAAGTTCGCAATGTGCTATAGAAAGGATTGGCGACCACCGCACCTCTATACACGAGTGTGTGAAGCCGCCCAATGGATCAAACACCACTATCATCCCACATGCACCCTACCATGGAATAGTGATAGAGCTAAGGCGTCCGGATCAAACACCGCCAACACCTCCCCTGTTACTCTACCCATACCAACACGTAAGCCCCTATTGGCGAGGGCTTGCAAACTGGGCTCGAAACTAACCAATCCTATATGTCATCACAGTAGGCCCTATCCCAGCGCAGCTCCCTACGGCATAGAGATAGAGCTAGAGTCTAGTGGCCAGACCAGAGACCACAGTGCCACTTTCTCCCCCTGATACCCTATCTGCACCAAGCATGCTAAGACAGAATGATACGAAAGGTGCTAGTGTGAGGAATGATCCCAGACCTCCAGTCCTTCCCATTCCACACACCAACGAAAATAATCACATGCCTAACAGTCATAACCTAGCATAGCAAGTATGCATGAACAATAATAATAACTGAAAGTAAAGGATGACATGCGAGAATGCACAAATATCAATCCACAGAACCATAATTATTAACAATGATTTACTGTTATTAAATTATTAGGGTTTAGGTCAGATTCCCTTACCTAACGCTTGATTGATATCTTGCTTCGCGTCAAAAGGTCCAAACTTGCTATCACAAGGTCCTACACAATGTTAGGTTTAATTAGAATAGTTTTCTTAGGGTTTACGTTGGTCGAAAAACCAATTGGGTCAAAAACACTCTTCACAGAGCAGACCGGTCACAGGTACCGGTCGCAGCACTGTGGGGAAAACCTGCGACAGGTATGGTCGATCGGTCCCCATAGACCAGTCCCCGGGAGGTACCAGTCGCAGTACCGGTCGCATAGAGTGCTACCGGTATGGTCGACCGATATGTCTCTGGAAGACCATACATTTGGTTCTCACCTTCCGTCGGTCACCCCTATTGATCCTAGGGTTTCTCCAACACATTTTAGGTCTGAATACTGGGTTAGATTTATTTCCTACTCCATTCAAGTCCTAGCCTCGATGATCTTCGACTTAGAACTTGAATCTAGGGTTTACGACTAATTTAGGGTTTGTCAGCAAAAATAGGGTTTAGATCAATACCTTGCTTTGCAAGGTATTGATCCAACTACAACTAATCATCCTAGAATACTTAATGTAGAGGAAGGTTTAAGTACTTACTGTCGACTCACGGTAATGTGTTCTTCGTCGAACGATAATGGCGGCTCTTCCCTCTCCTTCCTAGCTTCTTCTCCTTCTTCAGCCTCTTTCTCCTCTCTAGGGTTTGTGAGAATCAATGGAAGGAATTTTAGGAGGCTTAAGGGGTCCTTATATAAGCTAGGATTAGGTTTAGGAAGCCTCCTAACATTAGGAAAGTCCTTCGGTTTGAAATTTGGAAAGTAGGACTCGCAGAGATCCGTTTCCAGATCCATGCTATGCAGGCCATACCGGTCGACCATCGACCGGTACCATAGACCTGTACCATCGATCGGTATGAAGTTTTTCATACTTGAATGGGTCCGATTGGTCCAATTTCATACCTGGTTGTCATCCGCTCGTCCCATCTGGTCCAGTGATGATTGGAAGACCTGTTACGACATAAACAAGGTTTAGATTGGGTTCATGGAGTGCGGGTCTTACATCACCTCTCTTGATGGTTTATGTAACATCTATCCTATTCAGTCTCACATTGTTTTTTCTATACTTCTTATAAATCATTACTTACTAGCCTTTGTCCTAAAACTGAGCCCAAAACATATACCCAGGCCCAAAAGCATCCTGTGTGGCAGCAAGCCATGGCTAAAGAAATGTCGGCCCTCCAAGAAACTAAAACCTAGACTGTGGAACCGTTACGTATAGATAAAAGCCCATTGGCTGTAAGTGGATCTATGAAATTAAAAAAATTTCTAATGGGTTAGTTGCGCAGTATAAGGCCCGTTTGGTAGCCAAAGGCTATACCCAATTAAAAGGTTTTGACTACCATGAAACATTTGCACTGCTTGCAAAACTGGTTAGAGTTCGCTGTTTGGTTGCATTAGCCACTTACAAAAATTGGCCCTTGTTTCAACTTGATGTTAAAACCCCCTTCTTAAATGGTGACCATGATGAAGAAGTCTATATGACACCACCTCCTGGTGTTACTTTACCTTCTAGAATGGTTTGTCATCTTCGAAAATCTTTATATGGCCTCAAGCAAGCACGTCGGCAATGGAATGGCTAGTTTGTGGATGCATTATTAAAAATGGGCTTTACTCAATCATTAGCAGATACATCATTGTTCACATTTAAGAATGGGCATATCTTCACAACTCTGCTGGTCTATGTTGATGATATCATCATCACAGGCTCAGAACAGGCCCATATATCTGCCACCAAAGCCCATATCTAAGCACATTTCCTGTAAGACCCATACTCCGAAAAGCCGTTCTAACTTATGGTTTACGTCGTGGTAGGTCTCCCAATCATAACTTGACAGGAAGGCGAGGTCGGGTGACGAACCATGACATCCAGGTATGAGAAACGATACTGAAAAACTAGATTTTTACATACCGGCAAGTGTGCGCGAGTGTGGACAGACTCCAGTGGGTCCCACACTCTGAATCCAAGTTTAGGAAACCTTTTAGACGTAGAAGACCTTCCTAGAATGGTCTCCCACTATATATATGCATCATTCATTCTCTTTAGATCCTTTCCAAACACTATCAAACCTTAGAGCCGTCTGGAAGAGATCTGAAAAGGGGCAAAGAGGAAAGAGGCTGTTTGAGAAGGAATTTTCCATTGGAGGAGAGCACTGCCATTCAACAAACACCAGTAAGTGCTTGAATTTTGTATTGATGTTGGGATTACAGATCAAAGTAGTGAAACGGCGTAATTATCCAAAACCCTAGAACTGTAAAACCCTAGTTCGCATTGGGATTCATTCTAAGAAAGATAGAAAACGTTGTTCTATGATATTAAACGATAAATAAGCTAAACCTAATATGTATCTTTACTTTAGAATGGTGTAGGAGGGACCCTAAAACAAAGCCGAAGACCAATGGAAGAAGGAGGTCCGAGAACGGACTCTTGGACCCATACTAGCTGGACAAAGAGGTCCTGCGGTATGCTATACCACAGGGCATACCGGTCGGACTCTAGTCTTGCGGTATGGTCCTGCAGTCCATACCGTAGACTCATACCGGCTGGACTTTAGTCATGCAGTATGGTCCTATGGTATATACCGTAGGCACATATCGACCTCACTATAGTGAGACTAGTAATCGTGATCGGTATGTGTTCCGAAGCCTGGTTGTTGGCCAGACTTGGTTCTGACCAACTGTAACCCTAACAACTTAATTCTAATCTATAAATATGTAGGACTTATAGACGGTGTGGGTGGACTCTGTGACGCAAAACGGACTTGCAATCATGCGTTAGGTAAGGGACAAGACCCCAAACCCTAATTAATTAAATAACAGTAAACTGTTGTAATCGTATATGTTTCTGTAATCTGTTTACTTATTGCTTGTGCATTTCACATGTCATCTGTTATTTAAATTCATTATCTGTTCATGCATATTTCTTATGCTAGGAATGTGATTGATTAGACATGTGAATGTTTTCATTAGTGTGTGGAATATGAAGGAGAGTGGAGCCCTAGATATATCTTCACACTAACACATTTTTGTATCGCCGTCTACCTTAGCGAGTTTGGTATAAATAGGGTATCAAGGGGAGGACGTGGGATTGTAGCTCCGCCGGCCCACCAAACTCTAGCCCTATCTCTATGTCGTAGGGAGCTGTGCTAGGGTAGGGCCATAGATACTGTGATGACATATAGGACTGATTAGAAACGGAACCCACTTGCAAGCCCTTGGCAACAGGGGTTTAGGTGTTAGTGCGGTGTAAGGTATCAGGGGGAGGACGTGGGATGGTGGCTCTGCCTGCCCACCAGACTCTAGCTCTAGCTCTATATTGGAGTGAGTGATGTGGGGTGACAACAGTAGTGTGGTAGGTGCCTGACTGTTGGGCGTTGCCACACTCTCTTGCATGGAGGTGGGGTGGCCGCCAAACCTTACCATAGCATTTTGCAAGTTATACCTGATCCAATTGTAATGTTATCTCATGTATTTTGTATGTTGCATTGGTCTTATGCTTTACTGAGCTAAGTTGTGAGCTCACCCCGTGTATACACCATATTTTTAGATGTTGATGCAAGTTATACTGTTGAGGACTTTATGGCTGCTCCAGTTTACTAGACAGTAGCGGCTATAGCTATACAGACAGTGGAGGACGAGCATGATGCTTCATGCTAGTGCTCTTACTGTGTGTTCCTTTAGGATTTTATTTATTTTTTTGGTTGGTTATCAAAAATGTATTGGATTTACTTATTTACATTGTGGATGATGGAATAATTGATTAGTTATTTATTTATAAATAGAAACTCGGTTCACTTATTTATTTAAATCCGCTACTATTTATTATTCTCTGATTATGGTTAGATTGCTTTGAATGGTTTGTTGACACGGTCTATTGAGATCTTGGTGTGAGCCGTAGTTTGGAGACGGTGTACTTACACTTCTGGTTCAGTCGGAATTGGGGTGTGACATTTCTAAATTAAAGATTTAAGCTTCTTGTCCTATTTTCTGGGGATTGAAGTTGTGTACACTAATGATGGGCTGATTCTCTCTCAACAAATGTATGCACTTGACATTATCACTGATTCTAGTTTACTAGGGTGTAAACCATGTTCTTTTCCCATAGAACATAATATAAAATTAGATAATGATACTAGCCCGCTTGTATCTGATCCATCTATTTATCGGCGTTTAATTGGGAGACTAATATATCTCACTGTCACAAGGCCTGATCTTAGCTATGATGTTCATATACTTAGCCAGTTTATTCATGCTTCGAGGGACCCACACTTATTAGCAACAAATCGGGTCATTTGTTACTTAAAGGGATCCTTATCTCTTGGTTTGCATATGTCAAAGTCGATTTCACCTGTTCTCACAGGCTACTGTGACTCAGACTAGGCTACTTGCCCCTTTACATGTAGGTCTACCACAGGCATCGTTGTATTTTTTGGTTCGAGTCCTATATGTTGTAAGACAAAGAAGCAACCTACAGTAGCCCGCTCATCTGCTGAGGCCGAATATAGGGCTCTTGCTATTCTTTCCTATGAATTAACTTGACTTAGGTCTTTGTTCTTGGATCTCAATTTGGCTCATCCAATTCCTATATCAATTTATTGTGATAATCAAGCAACGCTCTATATTGTGGCAAATTATGTCTATCATGAATGCACAAAACATATCAAAGTGGACTGCCACATCATTCGTGAGAAGATCTAACGAGGCTTGATACGTATGTTTCACATCTGATCACATTTGCAACGGGCTGATTTGTTCACTAAGGCATTGGGTCAAGGCCCATTCTCTTTTCTCATAGGCAAGTTAGGCCTTCGGTTACAAACTCCATCCGCTTGAGGGGGAGTGTTAAGTATATGTTGACACATGTTCTGTAATTACAATATTTGTTTGTAGTATTTGGTAATTATTATCTTGTAGGATAGTTCTAGAGTCCTGTATATAAACGTGTTTTTCATTTCCGTAAATCATAATGGGAAGTTCTTGAACATTCTTCAAAGTGTCTCTTCATCATTTTCGCTCACTCTTGACAGGGGATGAATCCTTTGTGATCAAGGTTCATTCTTTCTAGAATTTAAGTTATTTGGACAAAAATAACCCTATTGGTCGGTTTTTATTTTAGTTCCAACCATGAAGTACGTAATTTGACTTCTAAGAGGGTGTTTGGTAACACTCCAGAAGTTGGATTCTGACTTCTGGAGCATAAATGGAGTAGAAGCCTGTTTGGTAATCCGGTTCGGACTTCTGGAGAATCCATGAGTGAACCGGCTCCAAATGAGCTCTAGAATCCAATTTTTTGGAGCATCAAATAGATGTTTTTCGACTTCAGACACAATTTTGGAGTAAAAATCACCCCACACCACTACTACCACCAACTACCACTACCACCACCACAACCCACCAGCCACCAACCACCACCCACCACCCTCCACCACCCACTACCACCACCACCACCACCACCACCACCACACTGCCACCACCCACCGCCACCACTACCCACCACCACCACCACCACCACCATCCTTAATCACCACGCACCGCCACCTACCATCGCCACCGCCACCAGCCATCGGTCACCAACCACCGCCACCTACCATCGCCACCACCACCAGCCACCAACCACCGCCACCACCCACCGCCACCACCACCCCCCGTCGCCATCACCACCAACCACCCACCACCGCCACCACCACCACCCCCGGTCGCCACCACCACCAACCACCCACCACCGCCACACCACCACCACCATCTTCAATCACCACGCACCGCCACCTACCATTGCCACCACCACCAGCCATCGGTCACCAACCACCGCCACCTACCATCGCCACCACCACCAGCCACCAACCACCGCCACCACCACCTACCACCGCCACCACCCCGTCACCACCACCACCAACCACCCACCACCGTCACCATCACCACCCCCCGTCGCCACCACCACCAACTACCCACCACTGCCACCACCACCAGCCACCAACCACCGCCACCACCACCCACCACCTCCACCAACTATCACCCACCACCACCGCCACCACCCTCCACCACCACCACCCACCCAACGCCACCCTTCACCACCACCTCCCACCCACTACCACCGTCACCAACCATCACCATTAACCACTAGTGTCACCATCCACCACTCACCAACACCATTTTAGAGTTCATGACTAAATTAGGTTAACAAACATGTTTCTACTCCCATATACTCCTGAATCCTTTTGAAGTTGGAGTAGAAACTTGAACCAGAAGTAAGAATCCCAGAGTTGAAGTTTTAACAAACAACCCCTAAGAGGTTCAGTGACAGACTCTGTGTCACTGCTCTCTTGTCCCCGTAGGCTGTGGCACATGAGTTTTACTTCTACCAACGAGGTGTCCATCGTGGATTTGTGGTGGAATTGCTTGAAAAGGGCTACAATTGTATTTATTCTGGATTCAAATTTTCTCATGCCCCTCATGTTACCATGAGGAAAATCAGTGATTGTCGTATACTAATACATCGATATATGCACACAATAAACTACAGCAATTGAAGTTCCTCATGTGAACATAAGGGGCATGCATGAAAGGATTCCTATTCATCTATTCTCTATTTTTTTTCTTTTCCTTTTCACAATTGGTCTCTGTTGTTGTTTTGGCTTGTTCCTCATTTATAGTACGTCAAAGAGATGAAGTAACGCTTTAGTTGTTAAGGTTTCTCTCATAGAAGTTCAATCGAGATTCCCTCATAACAAATTAGCAGAGAGTCTTGGGACTTTTATATCACAATCATCATAAGTAAAGGTCAAGGCACCGGTATTGATATAGGCTGATGACAAAGATACCAATGCATATTAATGGTACAAGGAAAGATTGAGCGGATTGATAAGATTAAAAATTAAAAAGTAATAAAATATGACAAATGGTCTTGTATATAGCTAATGTATATATACGGTATTGTAAGCATTTTTAATTTGAGTTAAGGTTTTTTCCATGGAATTTACCATGAATCTTAATGATCCACCTCACAAAACACTAGAACACAAAAAGGAATTAAAAGAGATGATATACATATACCATTTGCTAAAGATTGTTTTTCATCTGTTTTCAATAGCTTTGAATGTCTTCCATAGCCATTCGGGATCCATTTCGGTCTCTGTGTGTATCGGAGTAGAAGAGAAAAAATAACCAATGGTTGCAGAAACCCTAATCATGGTATTTATAATACCGTCCATAACCCAGATCCGTTCTCACAATAGACTAAGTTGGTAATCTCTAACCACTAATGAATTGGATTAAAGTTGATCAACTAGTAATTGAACTCCCATATAACAATTGATCTAGGTAATTGATCAGATCTACACTCGAAATCTTACAGGATAAAAAATTATAATATCAAGACTACTCCTCCCCTTTTAAATGGAAGATTGAAGCCTTGGCTTTTCCACGAGTCTATCAATAAATGTTTAGTTCAAGTTCAAAATAAAGAAATAAAGAAACCAAGTCAAGTCATTTCGTGATGGCATGACTGGGACAATAAATATTAATTAACCATCTTTGTTCTGCTCACGTTTTATTTTCCTTCTCTGCACTTTTTTGACAGATTTTTGTTTATTAATGCCGAGGGAGACAAATGTTCCAATTAGTAATTAATACATATCGATTCCATTGAATAGTCATTAAATTTTGAATGTTGATCACAATTTTGAGATTATTTTTAAATGCTAAATACCATTTTATATGATCTATCTTATATGTATGAACTCTCAGATTCATCGTGGAATCTAAACCTTTCAATGGATTTAAATATATAAAAATTGGACCACCGGACAATATAGGGAAGGTTCACACCCATTGCAATGGATAGTGGCGGGTCTATTCATTAAATTGGTAGTTTAGTCAATGGGTTAAAGGAAATGGGGATGTATTTGGTTGGTTACAAACTTAATAAAGTGGGTTAGATTACAAGCTTTCAAAAATTTTATATGTAAAAAAATAACTTTGTAAAATTAATTTCACTTTACTTTCCATCCGACCTAACGATTAAAAAGAGAAAACAATTTTCCTCTAATTTTCTTTATTTTCCTTTTTTGTTTTGATTGCAACCAAAGTGAGCAGGCAATCAAACTACTGCACTAACGCGCCCAGCAAGCAACCAAACAACGAATGAGCGCCTAGTCTTCCCATTCATTCCCAGCAAGATACGGCGAAATGTTTGTCGTAGATGCTAATTCGAGTTGATTATTTATATAAATGATTTTTTTATTCGATTTTAATTTTACTTATTTTATTCTTTTATTGAATTTTCAATTCAACAAATTCGAAATCGTTGATCAACGATAGAACAAGATCCATTTTGGATCATATCTAAAGGATTCCTTGGTTCGGACCGAATAAACAATGTCATTCGATCATTATCAAACTGACTTAATGGGCCAAATTTATTTTCTATTGATATATTACTTTAGGCAAAAGTCATGCTATGGCTAAGATCGGAATGGGCCGAATGGCATTCTAAATAGCCCACCTAGCTAGTTTTGCCTCATTCGAAAAATGATTGGCAATTCCAAAATTTGATACAAAAGGTATAGCGTTGATTGGTCAAATTCCAAACCAAGTTCAACCATATATACTGCCCTTCCCTCACCTTATTTAACATTTTCTCCTAATATCTAATTAAACCATGAATATTCTTTCAAACACAAGAAGGATCGATGAATTTTCCAAATACAATCCATGTTCTTAGAAATAGATCAGGTGTTAGATCAGGCCCAATGGGAATAGTCCTGATATCAAAATCGATTTCTATAAGAGAAGGCATTGTTCAATTAAAATTCCAAAGTAGAAAATATTTTGTGAATCGGTGAAATATCGAGTAAAATCTGAAAATTTTCCGCAATTAAATTTCTTTACTGTTTTGGTGGTCAAATGGTCATATCTAAATCCGAAACTTCAAAGAAACCCTAATTATCTCTAAACATCCTTGAATCTTTATATTATGAAAAAAAAATTACATTCAAAATGGAAGTTTAACTTCGAACCCTATGTTGCTAGTGTACGTTATATTCTATTATATATATTTTTTTCGAATATAACCTATTCCACACAAATTAGTATTAGATAGTACCAAATTCAACTAAAATAACTTAAATATTCATTAGGAATGAAGAAAAATGATATTAGAAAGCATTCCATAATTATCAATAACGTCACATGATACATAATGACATAAACACCTTCTTAAGTACAAATTAGATGACAAGGTGTTACATATAGAGCAAAAGTCATCTCCTACAATGCATGACTCAGTGATCATGATCCTTTTTATTTTATCAATGCAATTTTCTATCCAGCTCTCTTCCCTCTCACTCTTCCGTCGATGTTGGGAAGTGAAACGCAAGAAATGGAGATGATTTTTGCTATTACGAACCCCTCCCTCTTCATCTCTTTCCTTTTAAAGAGGCATGAAAAAAAAAAGATACAACCCAATGAAGTAACTTAATTGGCAAAGACCATGCCTCACAATTAAGAGGTCATCTAAGTTCAACCCTCAACCTACCTATCCTTTTTCTATCTTCTTACCAAAAAAGTTATTCCTTTTTTATCTCCCGTAAGTCATTTATATGAAGTGGAAGGATAGAATTTGTAGATTCACCTCCAATGGAATATAGTAAGGGAGGAGATGGGTCCAACTTCTTAATGCCTTCGTCCTCTCACACCACCTTCAAGTCATCAGTTCCCACCGAATAACCTAGACCCACACATCACCTTTGTGTGTCTCTCTCTTTGAGTCTCCGTTATGGCTTGAGGTTGATTCTTCTGTAGCACAGTGCACACTACAACAATAAACATTTTTAGTGATGAAAATTGGCAATGGAATCTAAATTTCTGTCTGAAAATCATTTTAGCCAACGGGATTTAAGTTCCCATTACCAAAAATGATTTTTGCCGATAGTACCTAAAATAACATTGCCAAAAATTTATTTTAACTGACGGGCTCTTAGTTCCCGTCGCCAAAAATTAATTTTAACCAATGGGATCTAAGTTCTTGTCGCCAAAAATCATTTTAGCCGACGGGATCTTAAGTTCCCGTAGCCAAAAATCATATCAGCCGACAAGATTTAAGTTCCCGTCGCTAAAAATCTTTGCTTGCTTTTCTTATTGAGAAATCCCTTACAATATATATATTTTTGAGAAATCCCTTTCTAGATGAATTTTTAACGAAATTTCATCTACTTACCAGAGCTAGTATATCTTTTTTACTTGTTGTAGCCTAAGTGTCTCTCTGTGTAAGTTATGAGTTTCTGATTTTATTTTGATTTTCTTTGATTATGATATTTTCAGGGGCAGAGTTTGTGAGTGCCTTGTGGCTATATCATGAAAATGGTTACACATCTTGTGAAAGTACTCCTTAAATTTCCTTTAGTATCCTCCTTGAGCCTACAACCTGCACAAAAAATTTGATTTATATAAATCTATCTAGGTTTTTGTTGCATAAGGTTTTCCTACTTTAAATTATGATGTCTAATTTATATAAATCTGTGAAGGTTTTTGTTGCATGGTCATCTTACTTTAATCAATTGTCATTGTAGCAATTTTTTTCCTTGGGTACTCTAAGGTTTCCCATAGGCATGCTTAATCATGAAGGTTTAGTGTTTCTGACGCTTGTCACTCATTCATATCATTGCCTACATCTCAACTAGTTTCATTCACTTTGTACATTTCTTGGTTGTGCAACATGATACTCCTTAAAATAGATTTTCCTTCTTTAGTATGATTTAAATGCATTGATCATATATGGCTTCAGGAATATATTCCTGTGTAATTATCTCATAGTTTTGACAGGTGTAACTAGTACTGATTTTTATGGGCAATAGGTATATTTTTTTAAAAGAAATTATACATTTTTCCCAACGGTAATGTATTTCCGTCGGTAAAAATAAGCATATATATAATTACATATACATTTTTTCCGGCAGAATATAATTTCCGTGGACAAAAATACTGATTTTTCTCCCGTAGATAAAATATTTATTTTTGGCAACAGAAATAGTATTTCGGTCGGTAAAGATGCACATTTTTCTTGATGAAAATACTATTTCTGTCGGTAAAAATCTAATATTTTATTCGACTGGAATATATGTTCTGCCGGGAAAAATGTGAATTTATACTCACAGAAGATACGATGAAAAAAAATACGACGGAAACCTGTCTGTCGCTAAAGATCAATAGAGGCGGGAACATATTTTTGGCAACGGAAAAATTTCGTTGGTTTCGTTGCCAAAAATGCAGATTGTTGTAGTGGCAGTGCATCTCCCATCACTCCCATCGCCTTAGATGTTCCCTCCGAACAATAACAAACAAAATTTTCTTGCAAATAAGGTAGAGAAGACTATGTATAAAATCTATCTGGTTGACTGAAGTAGGGATACCCCCTACGGTTCAATACCTCGCCATCTCTAGTTGAGAATTTTCCGACTACATGGTTTCATGTGCACTCTTAAGAAATCTACTCCAACTAAAATGGTAAGTTAGAAAATACTAAAACCGATGGGGGGATTTGTGAATCTATTGAGGAAGGAGCAAATTCCAAATCGATGCAAGAAAATGGGCAACAGGAATTTTCTTGGTACCGGTTTGCAGGAAATTTTTTTCCATAATTTGGGGGTAATGGAAGAGGAAAAAAGGCAGTGATGGATAATGTGAATGGAGAGAAAAAGCTAAAGGGAGAAAAAAATAAATAGAGATGATAAAGGAAAAAGATAAAGATGAATTGGCTCTATAGAACATACCATGGAGAGGGAGAAAAAAAATGGGAGAGATGGATAATGGCTTTTCAATTTTTTTTTTTGGGGGGTAAATTGAAAATTGATTCATCAAGATGTGACAGGCAGAAAGATGTTAGATTACAATGACTCTGGATCGAAGGATTGTGAAGAGGCTAAGACTGTCGTACACATTTGCGGCGGCGGGGCCTTCGTGGCAAGGGAGCCAAGAAATTTACTATATTGCTTTGCTCCCTTGAAATAAAAGAAGAGTACACAGAGCAAAGTTAGATTGCAAAGGTCGAATGTCCTACATAATCGATTTGCAAAGGATCGGTGTTGCTTTGTAGTTCAAATTGAAATTTGATATTACATCCTTATTATCCGATGCTATTGAGAGCCGAAGAACACCTTCTGAAATTGCCGCATGAATCACTGATCAAATCGCTAATGCTTCACCTACAATCAGTTTTGCAAAAACAGATGGTTCCAAGATAGCAAATAGCCAAATTGTGGACAGCCATGACTATCCCAACGCCAGTCCTCCTTTCGTTGTGTGGACGAAACTAGCATCATAGTGCACGAAATCTGTGAAACTTGTTGAAACCACTGATGGGGGAATATGTTAAGACTATAGTCGCACATTTGTAGAACTTGATGGAGAAGGTGTAGCCCATGCTTGAAATTCACTGTGACCTGAAAAACTTCCATTGGGGATGATACTTTCCGACCAAATAGAAAATCATTACGTGCTAACCAGAGATGCTAAGCAATAAAAGAGTAGTAAATCATGGAATCACGAGCCAAATGCGTTCCTAGGGGTGCAAAGGAGCTCCAGCCATCAATCCAATCATGGAGAATGTGACCCTTGGAAGCTGATTTTTTTTATATGTCAAAGTGCAACCGAACCACAGTGCTTTCGCAAACGGACATTCCAAAAAAATATGGAAAACAATCTCCAAGACCTTTAATCTTTTGAAATGTTGTTATTAGGGGTGTCAAAATTAGGCCTAAATTGAAAATCAAAATTGAACCAGTTCGATTCAGTTTGGACCAAATCAAAACTTATTAGATGTAAAATTTTACTTCTCGAAAGCAAAATTAAATGTTAGTTAATAACTAAGCTGTATATAATTATTTAGAGTTACTTAGGCAATCAAATGATATCATGGATTGTAATGATTATAAAAATTTAACAATTTCACTTCTAATCCTTTTAATTTTCTTTGAAACCAATCAGAGCTTAAAAAAATGCAATAAATTACTGAGATCATATTAAAAAACAAAGGCTTCGGCTCTCTTTGGTTTGTATTATATAATGTATTATGAGTTATTTGTGACAAATCAATTATGATAATAGATTATGAGTAATAAATAATGATCGTTTGGTACCACTAAACATAATACATTATATAATGAGAAATAGATTATAATGATAAACAACTAATAACCTATTTGTAGATTATGCATTATATCTATTTATTTTAATTATAAATAGACATTATAAATCATGCCAAACAATCACAAATTTCATAATATATTACATAATACATTATATAATACAAACCAAAGAGAGCCTTCAATAGATAGAGTCCCGATCATCAGCAGTTCTAGTACGCTGTTTGATTGACATGTGTTAGGGCAGTTAATAGAGATAACTTATGTTAGCTAATTAATCTCAATTTTTAATTTTTTGCATTTATCCCATGATTGCCGATTTTAATGCTAAATTAACGCACGATTTGTTTCTTTATTTTATTTCTATTTTCGGTAATTGATTTACTTCCTATTTTAATGGCGATCAAACAACATTGGTAACTTTTTATTTGAAAAAAATAATCTTCCTTAATCAAAATCCTCAAGTAAGCACGAGACCCACTTGTGGGCCGAGTTTTACTTCAACCTTCTCATTGACGTGGAGCTTCGTCTATTTATCCCATTAAAAAAAGCTCCAGTCTTGGGTTTTTATTGGAATTTCTAAAGAAATCTAACTCAATCCCAGATGATCAGTTTCTATTTTATATTGAAGGTTGAATGTTGGTTCTAATTTATAATGAATGTTGAATGTTGGTTAGGTTAGTACAAGTAATATGTAATCTATCATTAAAATAATTAATTTTCTTTTTTAATCATATCTATTTGTCAATCAACATGGAACTCTATTAATCTATCTTGTTCATCATATCGTAGTCCAACGAGTTCACTTTACTGTTTAAGATCTGTTTATCACTTCATGGTTCATACCTTCACCGTCCAAGTCTTAATCAATTGAAAATACATAAATAAATAAATAATTGCAACAGATGATATACCCTCTTTTGGGGATGAATCCATTTTTCCTCCAATAGGATACCAATCCTTTTTTTTTCAAAGCCTTAGAAATCATTCAACTGATGCATTTTTTAACTTGGATCGATAAAAAAAAATTTGAATAAAAAAGAATAAAGGGAAAAGAGATTTTTTTTTTTTTTTTGCTAATGGGTAGACGTTTGGTCTGACTAATACTACGGGTCGCATGGATTAGGTCATTCCGGGTTGGTTTGAATGAGAATTATTCCACTTACACCTATAGCAGAAAAGAAAGAGCACTTAACACCCATGTGAGTGGCCTTAAGAGGAGTCAAACTTAATACCTTCTGCTTCCTGAGGCATAGGTTTCTTGCCAACTCAACTACCCCCTTGGGAAAAGAGTTAAAACATAAATCAATCAACATTTAACTTTAGATCATAAAATTATGATTCTCTCTTCAGTCACCCATTATTCTGATCTTTAGCGCAATGCATCCAAAATTCAGTCTGGTCTAGAAATTAAGATTCATGGATGTGTAGAACATGATCATACTCTAGGTTCTCTTTGGTTTATATTATATAATGTATTATGAGCTATTTGTGACCAATCAATTATGATAATAGATTATAAGTAATAAATAATGACCGTTTGGTACCACTAAACATAATAAATTATATAATGTGAAATATAAACAATCACCTAATAGATTATTCTAATAATGATAAACAACTCACCTATTTGTAAATAACGAATTATATCAATTTATTTTAATTATAAATAGATATTATAAATTATACCAAGCAATCATAAATTTTATAATATATTATATAATACATTATATAATAGAAACCAAAGAGAGCTAGGACAATGTCATATACTGGATTCTTTAATGAGGGAATATTGTATATAATGGTTTGCAAGCATATAAAAAAAATAGTGATGGCAAAGATCACCCTTAAAGAAGATATTTTTTATTTTATTTTATTGAGGACCCTACCTTCGGGGAAAAAGTATTGTAAGTATTCCGGACTAAAGGATTTTTTTTTTTTCGATGAAAAGACTTGAGGATTTTGATTAAGGAAGATTCTTTTTTTTACAAATAAAAAAACCATTGTTATTCGATCACCATCAAAATAGGAAGTAAACGAGATTAAAGAAAAAAAAAAAAAATCCTTGAAGAGATCAACTACTAAATTAGTTTCCAAATCGTCTCCAGTGGTCCTGTCGCCTGCCAAGGGCCGGATTTCAGTCGATCCACCCCCCAATGTATTGACAGGCGACCAGACTAATCCAAACCCTTGGATCAGCGACAGGAACCGCGTGCCACAGGAGACGATTTAGTTCCCTTTTATGCACAACTCTTCTGTGTAGGTGATCAGGACTCCAATAGATAAAGTACAACGGAGTTTGCTTTTTAACTGGAAATAAAACTAAAACACAAACACTGGAAAATACAAGACCGGCCTTAGAAAACAACCCCTATGGTTGAGAGAATGTATCTGATCATTTAAACTGTACATCTTGCAAAAGGCAAAGCATGACTCAGATACCCTGGCTACTATCCACTCCATATCATCACATATCCTGTATTAGAACCATGGTACCAGCTCGAGAGTTGGAATCAAAGTGCTTCCCATGAACGCATTTGAAAGAAGAAAAATGTTTGCGGAATGTAATACAATCTTATCTAGTTGCAGAATTATAATTTATGAGTATACTGATGAATTAAATCCATGATTATGTCTCCGTGTAACAAATCAAACTGATTGATATCGATTACTGCTTCTCATTGGTTCTCTTTAGGCCTGAGTTCAATGCCTTCGACGATGAGACCAAATTGCCACCAAGGAAACTTGACCTCCTTAAGACTCATCTCCACCTCACCATCGTCACCTCTTTCATTGAAGAACTCACCCATCTGTATTTCCATCCACCCATCTCCTCTCTTCTTGGGTACTTCTCTCGCCTCTCTTTCGTCGGGTGCTCTCCATGAATACGCCTCTGATTCCTCGAGTACTACTTCCTCCGGTCCTGAACTCCATGAATCCTCGTATGGTGGGTCATATGCTGTTTCCTTGGGTGTCGTCAAATATACATATTTCACTTGTTCGTGTTCAGGACGACCATCACTTGTCAATTTGATTGACATTTCTACAGGATCATACCCGAATCCCTCAGCAATGTCCGCGAGCTTAAACACCAGGTAAGCTATGTATGTTGTGTTTGAAGACAACAATCGTGTCTCCATTTTGCCACGAATTTCGAACCAATTCATTGCCGAGAGCTCAGCCACCTCTGAAAACCTGTAAATTGCAGAGATGGAAATCAAGATTCGTTAAACAATTAATGCATAAGTACTTTCTAAGGCAGGCCATCAGGTTTTCGTCGATTTAGAGAAAGGGACCTGGATTCAAGGAGGGATGGCCAAATCAAATCCAATCTATCACCTAAGGAATTAAAACACAAATCTTTTGCTCCCATCATATAACACTTTTTCCCACTGCATTTCTCTAGTGCGAAGGTCTGCAAATTCGTTAAAATTAGCTTACAAATTACATCATAAAGTGGGATCGTGTGAGAATTATGGCTATTGGATCCACTCAAACGAGTAATCGCACGAGGGAAATGATATGGTCTTACCTTGGTGCCGTTGTCGATGAGAAGGGGATTATCGCAGAGATGGAGAAATTGCTCCTTCTTAGACGAGAAATTCGGCAGAGATGGAGACACCGACGAGGAGAGGATCTGCTGCAAATCAGAGGGTAAGAACCTCTCCCAAACCGAGTCAGAATCTGCTGCTGATCGGAATATTGAAGAAACAACCGACAACCTGCATGCATCTCGAGGAGATATGCGAGATAGAATGTCTACAATACAATTTTCCCCAAGGGCGTATAGATCGATGGTGCCCTCTTGCTCCATTATTTCTTCTTCTTTCTTTCTTTTTCACAATTTGTCGCTCATAATTTCTTGGCTTCGTCCTCTTTTATAGTACGTCAAAGAGCTGAAGTAAAAAAACTTAGTCGCTTAAGCTATTGTTGCCACAATCCTGATTCATGAGTAAGGTTCAAGGCATGGTACAGAAAGCTTCTTCCTTTTTTTTTTTTTTTTGAAAGGTACGCAATGACTTTGACATTTGTTTCAATATTAAAGTTTGGAGTTCAATTAAGGTTTTCCATAGACGTTCTTCAGCTTTTGGTTATTATTCTTAGGCTAATGCCCCCTTCAAGTTAAGTCTAATTCTGAGTCGTTCCTATTAATTATCGGGGACCATCTAATATTGGTATTGTGAAGATTAATACTGATGCTACTTACTCTTCAAGAAGATCTTGGATATGCTCGCTCCTTGTCTTGTTGAGATTCAGCCGATAAGTGACGATATTCTTCATCTAGCTGATATATGTAATGTTATTTTCTTTTCCGTTGTCCCTAGGGAAGCTCATACAGTAGTTCATTTCCAAGTTAGAAAGTCTAGGCCATCTGTGGGGATGTGTTTTTGGTCGATCTCCGTTCCTTGACTCTGGGATCTTTGTGATTCTAAAGTCTCGATTGTAACCCGTATCAATTTGCAATAGAATTTCCTTCTACCCAGAAAAAAGGCATGGTATAGGCATGGTTGAGCGAAACGTGACTGAAATGATTATAATATAACAAAATAGATATGGTTAAAATATAACAAAACAGCACCACCATCACCATTGTTACTACCGCCAATTCTGTGATCCCAAATCGCGTGACTTCATCAATCCATTACTCTACTTTTGAAGGGACTCCTCTAGTCTCCCTCTCCATACCATCACTCGGAGAGCCCCCTGGCTGCCTCTCGCCATGGGAGGTTGTAAAGAGAAAGAAGGGAAAGCCTAGGAAAAGAAAGAGAAGGTTCAGACTTCGGATCGAGATCCCTCCATTTCATTCCTTTATTGCCTTTCGTTTTTCCTGTGGACAGTGAAATCAGTAGTGTCTTGCAGTTTAGTTTTGTAAATTTTATATATATATTTTTTTCCTCTAGGAACTCTAATGCTCTTTCTTGAGAAAAACTCCACTTCGCTTAAAAAAAATAAAATATGGCACCACACTTCTTCCCTTAGAAAAAATATGAGTTGCTAGAGGTGAAATCATGGTTTAAGTTTGTGTTATCAAAACGGATATTGGTGTTGGATCGGGTATTAGATACCGGTATTGGACAATTAAGCATTAAACTACAGATTTCAGCTCTTTTTTAAAAGTAGATCGTAAGGAGAATTGAACTCCTCTTTAAGGTATTGATCTTTAGCAATAGAGCTATCTCCTTGAGTTATTCTGGATGTATTTATCTAAAGGCTCTCTCTCATTTCTTCATTCTATGAGTCGTTTTGGCTTGCAGTTCTGCATGAAATTCTTTGGCAATTTTTATCCTATATTTTTCATGTCTACTTTGACGAGTACGAAAAATGAAGAATAATGGTGCTTGAATCAACCGATTTGGTCGTCAGATGAGTAAGATATGAGGAAACGAAGTTTAAATAATTAAACTTATAATAATTTGGATGAAAACCCTTGGGATTTTAATATTATTTTTAAAAAACTCCATTGTACTCATCTCTGGACTAAACTCTTCGTATCTTTTTCGTTTGACATCAGAATCGAACGATTTTTGCCTCATTTCGAAGATAATTCCATGACCTATGCATCCATGCAGATTGCAACCCATGATTTTACTGTGGATCTACAAAAAACTACCTTGAATTCATAGCAAAAAAAATCTAAATCTTGCATTAAGACCCACAAACCTACCATTTAAACTCTTGCCTACTGGGGATCATCTCCGTCCATCTCAAAACGCCATAGAAAACACGTCGAGACTGATTGATTGACAAATTTAGGAGTTTCACTCCCCTCCCTAATACTTTTCCAAGATTTCCCTTTCCTCTCATCTTTTGTTGTCTGCACATCAGCCATTTGTTTTCATGTAAAATGACAAAAAGATTTAAAAAAAATTATAGACTAAGATTTTCCACTCTTGGTTTCTACATTAAATACAAAGAAATAATCCCTGACCCACTGTTTTCATAATCAATAAAGCTCAGTTTGGTCGCAAGGGAAATTAAAGAAAAGGGAAGTGAAAATTTTTAAATTTAACAAAGTATTGTATAGATTTAACACAACATGATTGTATAAACTACCTAATTATTTTTACCCTAAAAAAAATATTTTGTAATAAGAAAAAGCATTAAAAGAGTTAAACTATCATTGGGTAAGAACCTCTCCCAAACCGAGTCAAAATCTGCTGCTGATCGGAATATTGAAGAAACAAACGACAACCTACAAGCATCTCGAGGAGATATGCGAGATAGAATGTCCGCAATACAATTTTCCCCAAGGACGTATAGATCGATGGTGCCCTCTTGCTCCATTATTTCTTCTTCTTTCTTTCTTTTTCACAATTTGTCGCTCATAATTTCTTGGCTTCGTCCCCTTTTATAATACGTCAAAGAGCTGAAGTAAAAAAACTTAGTCGCTTAAGCTATTGTTGCCACAATCCTGATTCTTGAGTAAGGTTCAAGGCATGGTACAGAAAGCTTCTTCCTTTTTTTTTTTACAAAATGACTTTGACATTTGTTTCAATATTAAAGATTGGAGTCCAATTAAGGTTTTCCATAGACGTTCTTCAGCTTTTGGTTACTATTCTTAGGCTAATGCCCTCTTCAAGTTAAGTCTAATTCTGAGTCGTTCCTATTAATTATCGGGGACCATCTAATATTGTATTGTGAAGATTAATACTGATGCTACTCTTCAAGAAGATCTTCGATATGCTCGCTCCTTGTCTTGTTGAGATTCAGCCGATAAGTGACGATATTCTTCGTCTAGCTGATATATGTAATGTTATTTTCTTTTCCGTTGTCCCTAGGGAAGCTATTACAGTAGTTCATTCCCAAGTTAGAAAGTCTAGGCCATCTGTGGGGATGTGTCTTTGGTCGATCTCCATTCCTTGGCTTTAGGATCTTTGTGAATCTGAAGTCTCGATTGTAACCCATATCAGTTTGCAAAAGAATTTCCTTCTACCCAAAAATAAGGCATGGTACAGGCATGGTTGAGCGAAACGTGACTGAAATGATTATAATATAACAAAATAGACATGGTTAAAATATAACAAAACAGCACCACCATCACCATTGTCACTACCGCCAATTCTGTGATCCCAAATCGCGTGACTTCATCAATCCATTACTCTACTTTTGAAGGAATTCTTCTAGTCTTCCCTCTCCGTATCATCACCCGGAGAGCCCCTTGACTGCATCTCGCCATGGGAAGCTGTAAAGAGAAAGAAGGGAAAGCCTAGGAAAAGAAAGAGAAGGTACATACTTCGTATCGAGATCCCTCCATTTCATTCCTTTATTGCTTTTCATTTTTCCTGTGGAAAGTGAAATCAGTAGTGTCCTGCAGTTTAGTTTTTTAAATTTTATATATATATTTTTTTTCCTCTAGGAACTCTAATGCTCTTTCTTGAGAAAAACTCTACTTCGCTTAAAAAAAAAATATGGCACCACACTTCTTCCCTTAGAAAAAATATGAGTTGGTAGAGGTGAAATCATGGTTTAAGTTTGTGTTATCAAAACGGATATTGGTGTTGGATCTGGTATTAGATACCGGTATTGGACAATTAAGCATTAAACTACAAATTTCAGCTTTTTTTTTTAAAGTAGACCCTAAGGAGAATTGAACTCCTCTTAAGGTATTGATCTTTAGCAATAGAGCTATCTCCTTGGGTTATTCTGGATGTATTTATTTAAATGCTCTCTCTCATTTTTTTATTTTACAAGTCGTTTCGGTTTGCAATTCTGCATGAAATTCATTGGCAATTTCTATCCTATATTTTCCATGCCCACTTTGACGAGTACCAAAAATGAAGAATAATGGTGCTTGAATCAACCGATTTGGTCGTCAGATGAGTAAGATATGAGGAAATGAAGTTTAAATAATTAAACTTACGATAATTTACATGAAAACCGTTGGGATTCGAATATTATTTTTAGAAAACTCCATTGTACTCATCTCTGGACTAAATTTCGTATCTTCTTCGTTCGACATCAGAATCGAACGATTTTTGTCTTATTTCGAAGGTAATTCCATGACCTATGCATCCATGCAGATTGCAGCCCATGACTTTACTGTGGATCCGCCAAAAAGTACCTTGAATCCATAGCAAAAAAATCTAAATCTTGCATTAAGACCCACAAACCTCCCATTTAAACTCTTGCCTACTGGGGATCATCCCCGTCCATCTCAAAATGCCATAGAAAGCACGTCGAAACTGATTGATTGACGAATATAGGAGTTTCACTCCCCTCCCCTATACTTTTCCAAGATTTCATTTTCCTCTCATCTTTTGTTGTCTGCACATCAGCCATTTGTTTTCATGTAAAATGACAAAAAGATTTTAAAAAAATTATAGACTAAGATTTTCCACTTTTGGTTTCTACATTAAATACAAAGAAATAATCCCTGGCTCACTGTTTTCATAATCAATAAAGCTCAGTTTGGTCGCAAGGGAAATTAAAGAAAAGGGAAGTGAAAATTTTTAAATTTAACAAAGTAGATTGTATAGCTTTAACACAATATGATTGTATAAACTACCTAATTATTTTTACCCTAAAAAATATTTTGTAATAAGAAAAAGCATTAAAAGAGTTAAACTATCATAGGGTAAGAACCTCTCCCAAACCGAGTCAAAATCTGCTGCTGATCGAAATATTGAAGAAACAAGAAACAACCTGCATGCATCTCGAGGAGATATGCGAGATAGAATGTCTACAATACAATTTTCCCCAAGGGCGTATAGATCGATGATGCCCTCTTGCTCCATTATTTCTTCTTCTTTCTTTCTTTTTCACAATTTGTCGCGCATAATTTCTTGGCTTCGTCCTCATTTATAATACGTCAAGGAGCTGAAGTAAAAAAACTTAGTCGCTTAAGCTATTGTTGCCACAATCCTGATTCATGAGTAAGGTTCAAGGCATGGTACAAAAAGCTTCTTCCCTTTTTTTTTCTTTTTTTTTTTTTGTTCCTTTGAAAGGTACCCAATGACTTTGACATTTGTTTCAATATTAAAGTTTGGAGTTCAATTAAGGTTTTCCATAGATGTTCTTCAGCTTTTGGTTATTATTCTTTGGCTAATGCCCCATTCAAGTTAAGTCTAATTCTGAGTCGTTCCTATTAATTATCGGGGACCATCAGATATTGGTATTGTGAAGATTAATACTGATGCTACTCTTCAAGAAGATCTTCGATATGCTCGCTCCTTGTCTTGTTGAGATTCAGCCGATAAGTGACGATATTCTTTGTCTAGCTGATATATGTAATGTTATTTTCTTTTCCGTTGTCCCTAGGGAAGCTAATACAGTAGTTCATTATCAAGTTAGAAAGTCTAGGCCATCTGTGGGGATGTGTCTTTGGTTGATCTCCATTCCTTGGCTCTAGGATCTTTGTGATTCTGAAGTCTCTCAATTGTAACCCGTATCAATTTGCAATAGAATTTCCTTCTACCCAGAAAAAAGGCATGGTATAGGCATGGTTGAGCGAAACATGACTGAAATGATTATAATATAACAAAATAGATATGGTTAAAATATAACAAAACAGCACCACCATCACCATTGTCACTACCGCCAATTCTGTGATCCCAAATCGCGTGACTTCATCAATCCATTACTCTACTTTTGAATGGACTCCTCTAGTCTTCCCTCTCCGTACCTTCACTTGGAGAGCCCCCTGGCTGCGTCTCGCCATGGGAGGCTGTAAAGAGAAAGAAGGGAAAGCCTAGGAAAAGAAAGAGAAGGTTCGGACTTCGGATCGAGATCCCTCCATTTCATTCCTTTATTGCCTTTCGTTTTTCCTGTGGACAGTGAAATCAGTAGTTTCTTGCAGTTTAGTTTTGTAAATTTTATATATATATATATATATATTTTCCCCTAGGAACTCTAATGCTCTTTCTTGAGAAAAACTCTACTTCGCTTAAAAAAAAAAATAGGGCACCACACTTCTTCCTTTAGAAAAAATATGAGTTTCTAGAGGTGAAATCATGGTTTAAGTTTGTGTTATCAAAACGGATATTGGTGTTGGATCGGGTATTAGATACCGGTATTGGACAATTAAGCATTAAACTACAGATTTCAGCTTTTTTTTTTTTTAAAGTAGACCCTAAGGGAATTGAACTCCTCTTTAAGGTATTGATCTTTAGCAATAGAGCTATCTCCTTGGGTTATTCTGGATGTATTTATCTAAAGGCTCTCTCTCATTTCTTCATTTTACGAGTCGTTTCGGTTTACAACTCTGCATGAAATTCTTTGGCAATTTCTATCCTATATTTTTCATGTCCACTTTGACGAGTACCAAAAATGAAGAATAATGGTGCTTGAATCAACCGATTTGGTCGTCAGATGAGTAAGATATGAGTAAATGAAGTTTAAATAATTAAACTTACGATAATTTGCATGAAAACCCTTGGGATTTTAATATTATTTTTAAAAAACTCCATTGTACTCATCTCTGGACTAAAATCTTCGTATCTTCTTCTTTTGACGTCAGAATCGAACGATTTTTGTCTCATTTCGAAGGTAATTCCATGAGATATGCATCCATGCAGATTGCAGCCCATGAGTTTACTGTGGGTCCGCCAAAAACTACCTTGAATCCATAGCAAAAAATCTAAATCTTGCATTAAGACCCACAAACCTGCCATTTAAACTCTTGCCTACTGGGGATCATCTCCGTCCATCTCAAAACACCATAGAAAGCATGTCGAGACTGATTGATTGACGAATATAGGAGTTTCAGTCCCCTCCCCTATACTTTTCCAAGCTTTCACTTTCCTCTCATCTTTTGTTGTTTGCACATCAGCCATTTGTTTACATGTAAAATGACAAAAAGATTTTAAAAAAATTATAGACTAAGATTTTTCACTCTTTGTTTCAACATTAAATACAAAGAAATAATCCCTGGCCAGTGTTTTCATAATTAGTAAAGCTCAGTTTGGTCACAAGGGAAATTAAAGAAAAGGGAAGTGAAAATTTTTAAATTTAACGAGGTAGATTGTATAGCTTTAACACAACATGATTGTATAAACTAACTAATTATTTTTATCCTAAAAAAATATTTTGTAATAAGAAAAAACATTAAAAGTGTTAAACTATCATAGGGTAAGAACCTCTCCCAAACCTAGTCAAAATCTGCTATTGATCGGAATATTGAAGAAACAAGCGACAACCTGCAAGCATCTCGAGGAGATATGCGAGATAGAATGTCCGCAATAAAATTTTCCCCAAGGGCGTATAGATCGATGGTGCGCTCTTGCTCCATTATTTCTTCTTCTTTCTTTCTTTTTCACAATTTGTCTCGCATAATGTCTTGGCTTCGTCCTCTTTTATAATACGTCAAAGAGCTGAAGTAAAAAAACTTAGTCGCTTAAACTATTGTTGCCACAATCCTGATTCATGAGTAAGGTTCAAGGCAAGGTACAGAAAGCTTCTTCCTTTTTTTTTTTTTTTTGAGAGGCACCCAATGACTTTGACATTTATTTCAATATTAATGTTTGGCGTCCAATTAAGGTTTTCCATAAACGTTCTTCAGCTTTTGGTTATTATTCTTAGGCTAATGCCCTCTTCAAGTTAAGTTTAATTCTGAGTCGTACCTATTAATTATCGGGGACCATCTAATATTGGTATTGTGAAGATTAATACTGATGCTACTATTCAAAAAGATCTTCGATATGCGCGCTCCTTGTCTTGTTGAGAGTCAGCCGATAAGAAACGATATTCTTCGTTTAGCCGATATATGTAATGTTATTTTCTTTTCCGTTGTCCCTAGGGAAGCTAATACAGTAGTTCATTCCCAAGTTAGAAAGTCTAGGCCATCTATGGGGATGTGTCTTTGGTTGATCTCCATTCCTTGGCTCTAGGATCTTTGTGATTCTAAAGTCTCGATTGTAACCCGTATCAGTTTGCAAATGAATTTCTTTCTACCCAAAATTAAGGCATGGTACAGGCATGGTTGAGCGAAACGTGACTGAAATGATTATAATATAACAAAATAGATATGGTTAAAATATAACAAAACAGCACCACCATCACCATTGTCATTACCGCCAATTCTGCGATCCCAAATCGCGTGACTTCATCAATCCATTACACTACTTTTGAAGGGACTCCTCTAGTCTTCCCTCTCCGTTCCATCACCAGGAGAGCCCCCTGGCTGCATCTCGCCATGGGAAGCTGTAAAGAGAAAGAAGGGAAAGCCTTGGAAAAGAAAGAGAAGGTTCGGACTTTGTATCGAGATCCCTCCATTTCATTCCTTTATTGCTTTTCGTTTTTCTTGTGGACAGTGAAATCAGTAGTGTCTAGCAGTTTAGTTTTGTAAATTTTATATATATATTTTTTTCCTCTAGGAACTTTAATGCTCTTTCTTGAGAAAAATTCTACTACGCTTAAAAAAAAATATGGCCCCACACTTCTTCCCTTAGAAAAAATATGAGTTGCTAGAGGTGAAATCATGGTTTAAGTTTGTGTTATCAAAACGGATATTGGTGTTGGATCTGGTATTAGATACCGGTATTGGACAATTAAGCATTAAACTACAGATTTCAGTTTTTTTTTTTTTTTTAAGTAGACCCTAAGGAGAATTGAACTCCTCTTTAAGGTATTGATCTTTAGCAATAGGGCTAGTCCTTGGGTTATTCTGGATGTATTTATCTAAAGGCTCTCTCTCATTTCTTCATTTTACAAGTCGTTTCGGTTTGTAGCTTTGCATGAAATTCTTTGGCAATTTTTATCCCATATTTTCCATGTCCACTTTGACGAGTACGAAAAATGAAGAATAATGGTGCTTGAATCAACCGATTTAGTCGTCAGATGAGTAAGATATGAGGAAATGAAGTTTAAATAATTAAAATTACGATAATTTACATGAAAACCGTTGGGATTTGAATATTATTTTTAAAAAACTCTATTGTACTCATCTCTGGACTAAAATCTTCGTATCTTCTTCGTTCGACATCAGAATCGAATAATTTTAGTCTCATTTCGAAGGTAATTCCATGACCTGTACATCCATGTAGATTGCAGTCCATGACTTTACTGTGGATCCGCCAAAAACTACCTTGAATCCATAGCAAAAAATCTAAATCTTGCATTAAGACCCACAAACCTGCCATTTAAACTCTTGCCTACTGGGGATCATCTCCGTCCATCTCAAAACCCCATAGAAAGCACGTCGAGACTGATTGATTGACGAATTTAGGAGTTTCACTCTCCGGCCTTGATCTTCAATTGGTGATACCTGATCGGAGATCGATCTTTGAGAAAACCTTTGCACCCTGTAACTGGTCAAACAAGTCATCGATCCTAGGCAAAGGATACCGATTCTTGATCGTCAACTTGTTCAGCTCACGGTAGTCAATACGTAGCCGTACACTTCCATCCTTCTTCTTGACAAATAATACAGGTGCTCCCCAAGGCTATATACTAGGTCGTATGAAGCCCTTATCCAACAATTCCTGTAATTGGGTCTTCAACTCCTTTAACTCGGTCGGGGCCATCCTATATGGTGCTTTAGACACCGGCGCCGAACCTGGCATAAGGTCTATCACAAATTCTGTAACCCTATCTGGTGGTAAACCTGGAAGCTCCTCTGGAAACACATCTGGAAACTCCCGAACCACATCTATATCTTCCATTTTGAGTGACTCTGCCGTGAGATCGACTACAGATACTAGATAACCCACTCCCCCTTTCTCTAAGCATCTCTTAGCTTTTAGGGCGGAGAGGATCAGCTTCCGCTTCCTAGATAGCTTGATCCCAGCGAAACTATATTCCCTTCCCTCTTTGTCAGTAAGCACAAGCTTCCTTTCACCACATAAAAGGACGGCCGAATGATGGCCTAGCCAATCCATTCCCAGGATGACATCAAAGTCTGCCATCTCAAGTAGTACTAGGCTTGCTTCTAAGTCTCGGCCCTCAATACATACAGTACATGGTCCATAATATTCGGTCAAAGCCACTTCAACTCCTAGTGGAGAGCGAACTATCAAGCTTGGGTTCAAATGCTTGATTGGTAACTCCATTCGCTTCCCAAAAGAAATAGAAACAAAGGAGTGCGTGGCCCTAGAGTCAAATAATACTCTGGCGGGTATACCCGCTACATTTACAATTCCTGGAATTTATTGCCCCTTAGTTCTACATGCTCATGCAAACTGAAAGAATAAACCAAATAGTAAGGGATAGAGTCGTACCAGTTACCACATCGGGTGATGCGGCTGCCTCTTCCAGTGGTGACCGCATACACTTTTCCCTTCTTCGGGGAGCTTGCTTCTAAGGTAGAGTGCAGTTCCTTGCGACATGTCCCAGTGGCGGCCGGTTATAACATTTGATATTTGGGTTGTGTCCAATGACGTAGCCGCAGTGGTGCCGGGTTGTTTCTCGCAGGTGCTATAGCGGTCTGTGTCCTATATGGGCGGAAGGGTCTATTGTTACCGCCACCTGAACTGTCACTAGCAGGTCTCTTCACTCCCCTGTTCTGAGCAAAGAAACTGTCCCTCTGACTGGACTCTATCACCCTCACAACCTGCACAACCTCGTTGTAAATCTTCTTGTCCAGACCCAAGATATGCTCTCTGATGCTTCCACATAGTCCCATAGTGAACCTACGTGTCTTGGTCTCTTCCTCTTGCATACTTGCCGATGCGAAGAAAAATAACTCTTCGTACCTCTACTGATAAGCATCCACGGTCGACTGAGATTGCTGTAGGTTGAGGAACTCCTTCTCCATTTGATCTCTGAAACTCTTCGAAAAATATTTATCGAAGAAGACAGTTTTAAACACTTCCCAATCCACCAGTTCCACAGCTAGATGAGCTATGGTTTCGCTCCTTGGAAGCTCAAGCTCGGTTTCCATGGTTTGATAATAAAAGTATTGAATCAGGGCGCCGGGTCAACCTGGAACAACTGCACCGATTCAATGTGGAGACGGCTTTTGGCGCTCTAGGTTGGTTGCCGGTTATTTCATACCACGAGACCACACGCCCTAACTTGGTCAAGCACTTCTATGCGGACTTGGAACTTGAAGGGGATGTCGAGGATATGAACCAGTGTAGGAATCTACGTATCACCAGCTACGTCCGGGGTGTGCATATTTCATTTAACACCCATTAGTTGGCTGATCTTCTTGGGATTCCCAACGATGGAGATTTGGTGTACTGCGCCCCCAAGGCGAAAGGTTATTTGACTGATGATTTGCGCCGAGAGATAGCGCATCAGATCTTAAACCCGGAGCCCCTATGAAGGCGGCTAGCCGGAGGCCTATACCTCGGGTATATAGTCGCATTATTCAAGACAACATAGTACCACAGAGGCGGCCACTACAGTGAGTTGTCCCAGCTCACCCAGTACGTCACTTATTGCGTCTGCATAGGGGAGCGGATCTCACTTCCCTACCTCATCATCCGGACTATGCATCGCGCGGCCATGGCCGATCGGGTCAGCAACCTTCCATATGGCCGTCTCGTCACTTTCCTTCTTCGCCGTCTGGGCGTGAGCTTGAGAGGAGAGGTAGCCGTTGAGGACCCCATGACCTCCGACATCGAAAGGGATGCTATACAGAGGATGCAGATGGTCGATCTGCTGGTTAGTGATGACGAGTTGGAGGCTCGCCCTCGTCCACTTGGGAGAGTAGCAGCGGCGCGCAAAGAAGCAGCCCGCGGCCAATCGCGGCCTATGCGGCAGATTTGGGTGATGACGATGATGACGATATGGTCGGGGAAGCACCGGTGCCCGCCCCACCCGCACTGCACCACCACCATCCGTCCCCACGACTGGACCATCTCGGCCTCCTCCCGACTCGGTGATGGGTATATTTATGGAGCTCAGGGATGCTCAGCGGGAGATGAGCCGTGACTTAGCACAGTTGACTCGCAGCATCCGAGTCACACATGATCAGGTGCACTGGCTCAGGGTTGCTTACGAGCGAGACTATGATATCGCGGACCCCATACCTCCTAGGCCCCCTACCCCATGATTTTTCTTTCACTTACTCATGACTATTTTACATATAACAGGGTAACTGTCCGGTTTGTGGACCGTACCTTGTAGCACTATTTATCAGATACTCATTTTCTTAGTTATTGAAAATTTCAAGGTTTTTCCTAACTAGTGTATGTGCACATGTTAAGTTTCATATTTAACATAGTATATTATTCTCTTTCTTAGTCCGTCTCAGGTATCAAACAATGCTTAAGGTGCGTTTGTATTAAGATTTTTAATTTTCTCCTAACTCAGTTCATCGACTCAGTTAAGTGCAACATGGTTTGTTGGAACAGAGCCCGGAGGGCTCGATACCAAGTTTTCACACCCCAACTGATCCAACCGTAACGGTGTGAGTGAACCGTCATTGAACCAACGGTTCACACGGGATCTCGAATAGGCCGTGTCCACTCATACAAACCATTACACATAACCACAATCGGAATATAAATATACAAATGGAAGACTTTAAATAGAATGAACTGAGTATCTATTGATAACTTAAATAAATATCCCATTATCCAAATTCAAACACATAAAATAAATATCTTTTACATCCCTTTAATATCAAACGAAAATAACTGAAATGAATAAACAAAATCCGACCACAGGTACACGTAGAAAGGGCACTCGCATGAAGCATCATGCTCGTCCTCCCCTGCTTGTACATCCAGAGCAGCCACACCATCGTACGCCGGAGCGTTCACATAGTCGTCCACAGTGTAACCTGCATCAACATCTAAAAACATGTATATATACAAGGGGTGAGCTACCAACATAGCTCAGTAAGACAATCAGACAGTTTCACAATATTATGCATGAGTAACAATCAATTTTATGCTGTGGTCTGGTTTTAAGTTTGCAATGTGTTATAGAAAGGTTTGGTGGCCCCCACACCTCTATACACGAGTGTGTGGCACCTCATGGATCACACCCCCATTGGGCTACATGCACCCACCATGGAATAGAGATAGAGCTAAGATACCCACGTACCTCCCTTGATACTCTACCCATACTAGTACCTAAGCCCCTACTGGCCAGGGCTCGCAAACTGGGCTCGCAACTAACCAATCCTATATGTCATTGATTCTATGCGTGTATGTGTGTATTGCGCATTTAACATGTCATCCAATATTCCTACTATTACTGTTCATGCATATTTAATTTCTTTTATTTATAACATGATGATGATGGTGATGTCAAGAATAGACATGTGAATGTTTGTGTGTGGTTAGTGTATTTGATGCGAGTGGGGCATCAGGGGGAGGACGTGATATTATGGTGTGTCCTGGTCACCAGACACTAGCTCTATCTCTACTCAAGTCTTGTCCACTAACATCGTCGTATCGTCATTACCTTAGCAGAGCTATTACGTCGTAGGGCATCAGGGGAGGTGGTCTTGGACCGTGTAGTCTCTGACTCTGCCAGGGGACCTTAGCTCTATCTCTATGGACGTATTGAAGGATGCTGGGGTGAGGCCTTGGATACACTGTTTGACATTAGGATTGGTTAGTTGCGAGCCCAGTTTGCAAGCCCTCGCCAATAGGGGCTTACGTATTGGTATGGGAGCATGTGGTACTTTAATGCCGATACCCATTGGGTACACTGTTTCCATGGTGGGTGCATGTGAGACGGCAATGTCGATATTCATTGGGCGGCTTCACACACTCGTGTATAGAGGTGAGGCTGCCTCCAAACCTTTCTATAGCACATTGCAAACTATGAACCAGACCAAAGATATGAATTGAATGCATGCATATGTTTGTTCTATTTTTTTGTTTACTCACTGAGCTCAAGTTGGAGAGTTGACCCTCGCGCGCATAATTCTTTTTAGTTTCTGATGTTGCAGGTATTACGGTTGAAGATTATGCCGACACGCCAACATATGAATAGGTGCTGGCTATGATGAGCAAGCTATGAAGGACTATTGTGATATGGTAATCGAGCGTTTCAACTATGGATACGCTTAGTGTTAATTTTCGTATTTGGATATTGTAATATGTATTAAATTGTGTTTTGGTTACTTGGAGATAAATGGAATATTAATTATTTATCATGACTAGACCTCAGTTCATTATCTGTAAGACTTCCGCTATTTATTTTATTACCTCTGATTAATGTGGAATGTGTTTTGGTTTAACAAAGTGAGAATAGCCTATACAAGATCCTGGTTGAACCGTCGGTTTATTGACGGTTCATCACACCATTCTGGTTGGTTCAGAATTGGGGTGTGACATGTGTCATTTGGAAAGAAGCTAAATCTAGCCTTCAGATCTTTAGACTACAAATTGCTTGTACGATCACTATGGGATTAGAAGTGGAATTAGAAAAAGATTATGGACCATGTCCAGTTCTTATCGACGAGAAGATTTTAGATGCAACCTTGATTCAACTCGAGATGGCAGACTTTGACGTTATCTTGGGAATGGATTGGTTAGCTTGGCATTCTGCAAACCTATTATGTGCAGAAAAGAAATTGACATTTAAAGACAAGGAAGGAGCAGAGTTTAGTTTTGCGGGAACCAGACTTCCCCGTAAACGAAAACTCATCCTCTCTGCATTAAAGGCTAGAAAATACCTCGAGAAACGAGGATTTGGGTATCTAGTATTCGTGGTTGATCTCACCAAGGAAGTACCACGAATGGAGGATATTGATGTTGTGCATGACTTTCCAGATGTATTTCCTGAGGAACTACCAGGACTACCACCCGACCGAGCGACAGAGTTCGTTATAGATCTTATACCCGGAGCCGTACTAGTATTTAAAGCACCCTATCGAATGGTTCCTACTGAACTGAAGGAACTAAAGGTACAGTTACAGGAATTACTGGACAAGGGTTATATCAGACCCAACATATCACATGGGGAGCGCCGGTATTGTTTGTGAAGAAGAAGGACGATAGTGTTCGACTGTGTATAGACTATCGGGAATTGAATAAGCTTACAATCAAGAATCGGTACCTGTTGCCTTGGATCAATGACTTGTTCGATCAGTTGCAAGGCGTCAAGGTATTCTCCAAGATTGATCTTTGGTTAGGATACCATCAGCTGAAGATTAAGGAAGGTGATATTCCAAAGACAGCATTCAGAACAAGATATGGACATTATGAATTTTTAGTCATGTCTTTTGGATTAACTAACGCACCCGCGACTTTTATGGAACTCATGAATTGGGTATTCCATGATATGCTGGATATGTCAATCATTGTGTTTATTGACGATATATTGGTCTACTCCAAGGACAAGAAAACTCATGTCATGAATCTAAGAGCCGCTCTACAGCGTCTAAGAAAAGAGAACCTTTACACCAAATTTACAAAGTGTGAGTTTTGGCTGGATGAGGTCGCTTTCTTAGGCCATGTTGTATCCGCTGAAGGAATTAAAATGGATCCTAGCAAAATTGAAGCCAGTGTAAAATGGGAAGCATCTAAGAGTGTTGCAGAAATCAGAAGTTTCTTAGGTCTAGCTGGGTATTACCGACGATTCGTGGAAGATTACTCCAGAATTGCCGTACCTCTCACCTATTTAACTAAGAAAGGAGAAAAGTTTGTTTGGATCGACAAATGTGAATATGGTTTTCAAACATTGAAAGCTAGATTGATATCTGCTCCCATCTTAACTATTCCTATTCCAGGACAACCATTTACCTTGTACACTGATGCGTCTGGGTTGAGTTTAGGATGTGTGCTTATGCAAGGAGAACAAGTAGTTGCGTATGCCTCAAGACAACTGAAGACACGTGAAAAGAACTATCCCACTCATGACTTAGAATTAGCAGCAGTAGTACATGCTGTCAAGATATGAAGACATTATTTGTATGGAGAGAAATTTCAGATTAAGTCAGACCACAAGAGTCTCACTTATCTTTTTAATCGAAAGGAGTTGAACATGAGACAAAGAAGATGGCTGGAATTATTGAAGGATTATGATTGCTATATCCAGTATCATCCAGGGAAGGCTAATGTGGTCGCTAATGCTCTAAGCAGAAAAACAATGATAAAATCCCAAGGAGAGGTTAACACAACTGCGGCAATGTGTGTTACAGAAAAAATATTCAATCATGGTAATGAGCAGTTCGTGATAGATGCACCGGGCGGATCAACCAACCAAGTGTTTATTCATTAGTTTTCAAATATGTTCGCAACATTGAAGATTGTACCTGATATAATAGATGAAGTGAAAGTCACTCTTAGATCAGACCCTTATCTGAGAACGATACAAGAAGACATCGAAAAAGGTAAGACTATTCCTGAGTTCACCTTGGACGTTGAAAAGATACTGAAATACAAAGGGAGTATGTGTTCCTGAAATGGAAAACTTGGACATTAGACACAGACTAATGAAGGAAGCTCACACCACCGCTTATTCAGTACATCTTGGAAGTACAAAGATGTATCATGATTTGAAGAAATTATATTGGTGGAGAGGGATGAAAGCAGATGTAGCTAAATTTGTGTCTCAATGCCTAAATTGTCAGAGGGTAAAGGCTGAACGGTAAAAACCTGTAGGATTATTGCAGCCATTGCCTGAACCAGCTTGAAAATGGGACTGCATCACTATGGATTACGTCATCAGGTTACCTTTGACTCCCCGAGTAGTTGACGCGATCTGGGTGATTATAGATTGTCTGACTAAAACAACTCATTTCATAGCTATACGATCACAGTATACCCTGGGGGTTAGCCAAGCTATATGTGGATAATATTATCAGATTACATGGTGTACCTGAAAGCATTGTGTTCGACAGAGACCCACGCTTTACCTCAAAGTTTAGGGAAGGATTACAGAAGGCTATGGGTAAAATGTTGAAGTTCAGTACTGCATTCCATCCTCAGATAGACGGATAGTTGGAGCGTACCATTCAGATTTTAGAAGACATGCTTCGAGCCTGTGTTATTGATTTCAAAGGCTCATGGGATGAAAAACTACCATTGACCGAGTTCGCCTATAACAACAGCTATTAGGCTACTATACAGATGTCACCCTATGAAGCACTGTATGGTAGGAAGTGTCGAACTTCTTTGTTTTAGAATGAAATTGGAGAATGGAGTATCGTTGGACCAGAGTTTATTGAAGAGACTTGTCGGGTAGTTGACATTATCAAGGAAAGAGTTAGAACGGCTCAGAATCGTCAGAAACAGTATGCAGATACTCGACGTCGAGACCTTGAATTCATTGTAGGTGATAAGGTATTCTTGAAAGTATCACCTATGTGAGGTTTAAAACGATTCGGAAAGAAAGGGAAGCTAAGTCCGAGATATGTCGGGCCATATGAGATTCTCGCTAAACGTGGAAAAGTGGCGTATCAGTTAGCACTACCCCCATCTATGTCAAGTGTGCATGATGTATTTCATATCTCATTACTGAAGAAGTACGTCAGAGATCCAACACACGTTTTAACAGCGGATCCACTGAGTCTAACTGATGATTTGACATTCGAAGTAATACCAACTGAAATCACCAGCCGAAAGGTTCAACGTCTACACAATCGTGACACTTATTATGTTAAGATCACTTGGAGGAGCCGAGATATAGAAGATATCACATGGGAAGAAGAGAATGCTATGCGAAAGCAATATCCTCACATTTTCGACTCGGAAGGTATGTACAAATTTCGAGGATGAAATTTCTAATAAGAAAGGGGAAGTTGTATGACCTGTATCGAACTAACCGGTCTTACCACCTTGTACCAGGTCTACCTATCATGGTCGAGCCAAGTTGACCAAGTGCGTAAAGAAACCACAGACCATGTATGAAATCAACCCAAAAACAGTCAATTATGAACGTGTGGTCGCATGCCTAAACAGGTGTGACCGACCACACCTCAAAAGAGTCCAACCAAATGAATTTAGGTCGTATAGTCAGACATTTTAGAAGGTGTGGTCGATGGATTCTGTGACCCCACCTCCGACCCTACGGAACCCAGTCAGAAATCGAATTTAGAAAACCTTCCTAATCCGAAGGGGGTTCTTTTCTAAACTCATTGGGGCATATTATGGAGGATTTTTCTTTATAAATAGGACGTCCCTTAGCCTCTTTCACCCTTTTAGAACTCTAATTAAAAGTGAGAGAAAGAGAAGAGAAGAAAGAACATGAGGCACCTCCTCTTCCAGCACCTCCGGCTCCAGCATCTCGGCCCCAATCACCTTTTAGAACTTTATTTATGTTATCAGTGTTAGATTCTCAGTTCATTAATATTAAAATAATTCCGCTATTATTTATTTACTCTAATTATGGTTATGGATGTGTATGGTTTAAGCAAAAGGATACAGCCTATTCGAGATCCTGGTTGCACCATTGGATCATAGACGGTTCATCACACCATTCTGGTTAGTGCAGAATTAGGGTGTGACAGGTGTGGTCGCACGTGTAGTCGGAGTATGTCCGACCACACACTACGACCCCACGCCCTGTGGTTGCAGAAACTGAGACCACAGGTGCTGTCACACCTGCAACCCCTCAGTTTCTGTTAGTCTAAATATATGAGAATTAAATCTAAATAAAAATCTATAAACTTGTTAGGGTTTCAAGTGGTTTAAAAGAGATTTACAAAGCTTGAACTAGGATCTACTATCAACCAAAGGTGAGGGAACAAGACCTAAATTAATTGGCTAATAATAAACTATTTTTATTTATTGAGTATAATGCCACGAATGATTCTATGCTTGTATGCGTGTATTGTGCATTTCACATGTCATCCAATATTTCTGTTATTATTGTTCATGCATATTTAATTCAGTTTATTTATAACATGATGATGATGATGATGTTAGGAATAGGCATGTAAATGTATGTGTGTGGTTAGTGTACTTGATGCGAGTGGAGCTCAGGGGGAGGACGTGACACTGTGATTCATCCTGGTCACCAGAATCTAGCTCTATCTCTACTCAAGTCTTGTCCACTGACATCATCGTATCGCCATTACCTTAGCAGAACTATTACGTCGTAGGGTATCATGGGAGGTGGTCTCAGACCGTGTAGTCTCTGACTCTGTCGGGGGGCCTTAGCTCTATCTCTATGGACGTATTGAGGGATGCTGGGGTGAGGCCTTGGATACACTGTTTGACATTAGAATTGGTTAGTTGCGAGCCCAGTTTGTAAGCCCTCGCTAATAGGGGCTTACGTATTGGTATGGGTAGGGCATCAGGGGAAGTGTCATGCGATGTTTGATCTGGGCACTTTAGCTCTATCTCTATTCCATAGTGGGTGCATGTGGGATGGCGATGATGTTTGATCCATTAGGTGACTTCACACACTCGTGTATAGAGGTGCGACGGCCACCTATCTTTCTATTGCACATTGTAAACTTATGAACCAGACCAAAGATCTGAATTGAATGCATGCATATGTTTGTTGCATTATTTTGTTTGCTCACTGAGCCAGGATGTGTGCTCACCCTTTTCGACGTCGAATATTTTTAATTGATGATGCAGGTACTACTATAGAAGACTATATGAATGCTCCGATGTACGGACATGTTGCGGTGATGGATGCAGAAACTATGATGGAGTCGCATGATTCGTCGTGCAAGTACAACTCATGTGTCTTTGATTAGATTTATTAGTTGGATTATTAAGAACATGTAATTGATTAATTTATTTTATTTTATGTCTTAGTCTTTTGGAGATAATTGGATACTTTATTTATGTTATCACTGTTAAATTCTCAGTTCATTAATATTAAAGACTTTTGCTATTGTTTATTTATTCTGATTATGATTGTGGATGTGTATGGTTTAAGCAAAAAGACATTGCCTATTCGAGATCCTTGTTGAACCGTTGGATCATAGACGGTTCATCACACCATTCTGGTTGATGTAGAATTGGGGTGTGACATGAACAGTAATAGCAGAAATATTGGATGACATATGAGATGCACATTACAAGCATACAAGCATAGAATCAATCATGACATTGGACTCAATAAAAATAAACAGTTTGTTATGATCCAATTAGTTTATGTCTTGTTCCCTCACCTGTTAGCAATTCTCGATGTCCTTCCAAGCCTTGAAATTTTCTTTGAATTGATTTAACAACCTAAAAGTTATATGAATTTAAGTTAGGGTTCATATGTGACATGTTACAGTAGTCGAAAATCAAAACAGAGCACTGATAGGTGCCTGATTGGTCCTATGGTCTCATGCTATATCGACATTACTGTCTACGGTCGATACCCTATGGTCGCATATGGTGCGACCGTAGCTGCGACCATATGATTTCTAAAATCTTTTCGAATGCCTATGGTCGATCCTCTGGTCATACTGATCATTCTATGGTCGACCGTAGCTGCGACCTTGAGATTTCTGGTCACAGTCTACCTGAAATTCGAGTTCCTCTTGGGTAAATTCTTTTGTTCTTCAATGGGTTTTATTCTAAGGTCATCCTATGGCCATCATTAGTAGTTTCTTATCAACCCTAATCATCAAATTCACTCCTCATGGTTCTCCTTGAGATTTCCTCAAGAAAATCACATAGATCATAATAGGTTGATATGACATATCCTCCATAGAAGTCTTATTCCTTAGAGTTTATATCTCCAGAGATTCGTTTCATACATTTGCCTGTGATAGAGAGTCAATCCCTTCTCAGCAAACTCTTCTCCTTAGCTTTTTCTTCTTCTCCTTCTCTTCCTTCTCTTCCTTCTCTTTCTCTAAGGTTTACTAATTTCTAAAAGAGTGAAAAATGGCTGAGGGACGTCCTTTATATAGAGAAAAACTCTCCATATAAAGTCATTTTTCAATTAGGAAAGCAATCCCTTAGTTTAGGAAAGTTTTCAAAACTCGGAGTCTGATCTGGGTTCCCACGGTCGATCATACGGTGGCATAAATTATCGACTGTAAGGTCAAATTCATCGACCGTGGGATTTTGGATTTGAGATTTTTGGTTCCCTTCCTTATGGTCGACCATACCTACCCAGGCATGTGACCTTAGGTATGTTTTTAGTGTTTTTAACTCGATTCTCATATCTGGTTTGTGATCTATCTTCACACGCTCGGTCCACTTGGTCCAAGAATGATGGGAAGATTTGGCACGACACGGTTAGACCAAGTTAGTGGAGTGTGGGTCTTACAAATGACGTCTAGGTGGGATTGAGTTATTCGAATCTCGAACCAACTGGAGGCGAAATTAGTAGCAGGAGGGATTTTCGTAGATGGTGGTGGCCTGGGATTCGTCACTCGTATTTAGGCAGCTTGGATGGCCTTAACCCTTCGAACTTCATTTTTCTAGCCTATTCTTGTTTCATGAATGACAAGGGGAATGGAAACGGAAGTGGAAACTTGGCCTCTTCAGGATTAGTTTCTACTCTATTGCTGGGGTTCTTAGACCTAGCCATACTTACTTGGATGTAATGAGGATCAACGAGGGGCTGCGTAGAAGATATTAGAACAAAGAACAACAAAAAATAAAACCAGGGGGATCAGAGGAAGAAGTAAAAAGAAGAAGATCGAAGAAGTGAACCATTATGACCTATGTTCTGAACATAGGTCATAATGGTTTATAGACCTACAAAACGGCTATAACCGTTGCGTCGAAAAAGCAAAGTTCTACGTGGACGCACCCTACTTGTTGCCCTTTGGATAAGTTTATGGTGGAACAGTACGATCAACGAAGAACAAGTTGAGTGGCGGGACCCATAATGCATCGATTTAAATTTAAAAATCCTGCTCGAAAAGCCACCATTACGGCTTCTCAAGAGATAGTCTCATAGGCCTCAACAAAAGAATGGAAAGACATATTTCTCTCCCCATCTTCAAGAAGCATGCAAGAGCAAGGGGCATCTAATACTGGGGAGGATGTCTCCCCTAACCAAGTTCCCACATGTGGACACCAAGATCCAGGTCTTTATGAGGAACGTTCAAAAAGCACGCGTGTCATGTATGAAGGCCTCGACACCTCTCGAATATGAAGGCCTCAACGGCTCTCCAATATAAAGGTCTCGACACATCTCCGATATGAAGGCCTCGACGCCTATCTGATATGAAGGCCTTGACGCCTCTCCAGTATGATGGCCTTGACGCCTCTCCAGAAACAGGCCCATTTGTGCAAGTTCACACGCATTGTGCCGGCTGGACGGCAATGCATGGTCGGGGGCCCACCTTGAAAAATCAGAGTACAGAGTGTTGAAACCTTGGTCAAGTTGAGCAGTTGAGAGCAACTTTGTATGTGTCGTCATTGTTGGCAACCTTGGGTTGGCAGAGTGATATGAAGGAGAGAGAATGTCAGCAGGTAGTGTATCCAGTCAGCAGATAGAGTAAACAATCAACATGCATGGTTGGACAATCAGAAACCCATTTGGAAACCAATGCACAGCTCTATGCGCTTGCAGTTCAGTGAAAGAAAATAGAAAAAGTAGAGAGATAAAATAGAGAAAGAAAAAGGAGAGAGAGTGTCTATAGGTCCCACTAAAGTCCCATTGATAGACATGGTGATTGGGTTGGTGCATTGACAGTAGTTGATGAGAGAGACTATCAGAAGAGAGAGAATGAAGACCAGAGAGAAGAGAGAGAAAGAAGAGAGAGAAAGAAGAGAGAAAAAGAAGAGAGAGAAAGGAGGAGAGAGAAAATATGGGCCAAGTGGGTCCCACTGAGGTGGCCAGGCAGCCAGCCCAGGCCAGGTCAGTAGCCGCAGCCGAGGCCAGAAGCTGCGGCACCAGGTCATGCCGCAGTTGCTTGCCGCTCACAGCAAGCCACCCAGCAGCATGCTGGTGCACAGCAGGCAGCAGGGCAACCGACAGCCATGCCATGGCATGCCATGCACACAGCAGCAGAGCCAGCCGCGAGCACAGCAGCATAGCACATCTGGCTGGCAGCAGGACTACATAGCAGTTGGCTCCTGCAAGCCAGCAAGGCTTGCAGGGCCTAGCCGCGCGCGCGCCTCACAAGCCTCCGCAAGGCCTGCCCCGCATGCACATAAGATGTTCGATCATTTGCTGCAAAGAAACCTCCCCTTAGTACCCTAGTGGAAATAAAATAACTTACAGGGCATTACCACTCATTCTCAGGGCATTTTGGTCCATCAGAAAATAAAGGATTCGAAATTAAGGGCCAGAGTTGAGCCACGTATTACAGATTCGAATCTGAAGGCTTAAATCAAGGCGGGCTACAGTGCTTCTCACACGTTCCGTCAAGATTCTATCGCGAAAAATTTCATTGGCCGACTGCAACTTAAGTTCGTGCTTCGCATCACATGGAACTGGGACTAAGGATACGGTGCTGTGCATGTCATGTATGATGGCGAGAAGATCCAGATCGCACAGATATTACTTGCGCCGAATTCGTTTGACGCGTTTAGGCTAATCTAATGGGCTACAGTAAATCCTGCTTTTATCTGACACATCTGACGGTTATTAAGTAAGATTCCAGGTTCCGCGAATGGAGAATCGACACCGTTCCTGTTGTGTCAGCGACGGCACGGCTACGGTGCGTCGCTGGTGCACGAATGCTCTTCTGAAAATTCCATTTCTTATAATCCTAACGGCTGGACTTTGGATGGTCATAACTCGGCCATCCGATCTCGGATTTGTGTGATTCAAATTGCTACGAACTCCTTTCTTCGAGTACTGTTCACCTGCAACAAGAAAACTGAGTTTTGGTGAGATTAAGTTGTGGTTTTGAGAGGAAGAAGGGTTTTGGAGTTCTCTTGTGAGTACAGATCATCTCCACTCACCTCTCTCTGAGTTTAATGGCCATATAAAACATGAGAGAGGTAGTGTGAGTATGTTGTGAGAGTTTGGTGAGATTTAGATTGTATGAGAGATATTGGGAGAGTGCCAAACTCCCATATTGTTGAAGAAGCTCACCTACCACCATTGGAGAGCTAGAGAAGGCCATTTGGTGAGCACCATACATGTCGTGATCATGCTGGGAAGGTAATCACGCACACATACCCTATTTATTTGTGTCAATGCCATATGGGAAGGATTTGTAATCTTTATTTGAAAAAAATACATTGTAACCTATCAAGTTGGGAACTTGACTGGAATGAGGGTTATTGCCTAGAACTCAGTTACAGCTAAGAATGATCAGTTGTCTCTACGATTTCTGAAGCCGTAGAGATAGAAGGGTTCATAATGTTTGACTGGATTTGCTTTCTGAAGCTGTGCGAGATAGAATGTCCGCAATACAATCTTCCGGGACGTATAGATCGAGGTTACCCCCTTGCTCCAATATTATTTCTTTGACTTATTTTTTCCTTCACAATTTGTCTCGTATTTTCTCTTGGATTGGTCCTCTTTTATATTACGTCAAAGAGATGAAGGAAAAAACTTAGTCGCTAAGCCTTGTTGCCGGTCATTGACTAACGAGGAAGGTTCAAGACATGGTACAGACATGACATGGTTGAGTGAAACGTTCCTGAAATGCTTAAAATATAACAAAACAGATATGATTAAAATATAACGCACCATCTTGGTTAATTATTTAAGAAAACAGACATGATTAAAATATAACCAAGATGGTGCAACAATTTTGGTATAAAATATACCAAGATGGTGGCACCATCACCATTGCCACCACCGCCAATGCTTTCGTCCCGAATGGTAGTTTTCCATTGCAATGCGACTTCATCAATCTGAAGACATTCAATTTAGGTTATGTGCACTAGCCCATTCTGATGTCGCATGAGTGGAGAAGAAAAAAGGCAAAAAAAAAATGGAGAGAAAAGGCACGGCTTCAGAAAGCAAATCACGACATCTGTAAATACTTGAAGGCAGTAGAAGCTGAAAATTGAAATAGGAACTTTGTACCCTTCTTTTTGAAACCATCAAACAGCTCTCGAAACGTTGCAGAGTAAGTAATAGAATGTAAAAGATGAGTGCAGAATTCCCAAATCGGGAGAAAACACAAAAGCTTCGTTTTTCATGCTGTCACCGAAAAAAAAAAAAAAGGATAGAGAATCATAAGCTTTACTCGACGCACAAAATACACCTCATCCATATAATTTCATTGTATGCATACCTTGCAAAGTTCAAACATCAAACATAAAGGATTGTGCTATTACGAAGAGATTAGAGAGGGAGATGGAAAAGACGCAGATGGGAAAAACACAGAGAGGTCGGAGAACGAGATGATAGAGAAACGGGAAAAACACAGATTGGAGAAACGTATGGAGATAAGAGATGAGAAAGACCACCGAGAAAAGAAAGATTGAAGAGAAATTTAAGAGAGAGCGGAGATAATTTCACTTGAGATTGGTAGGAGGAAGAAATTGTAGATGTCCTCACATGTAACCCCATCGAAATTTTAGAGAGAGCGGAGATAATTTCACCTGAGATTGGTAGAGGAAGAAATTGTAGATGTCCTCACATGTAACCCCACCGTTAGGTGGTGTATATGTGGCAATGCATGACTTTTTTTTTTAGGTGACTTGGTCCCTCTTTTTCAGGAGGTTTTTGGACGATCGTCCTTCATTTCAGGAGGCATATATTCCCTGTTTTATTTGGTGACCATAGTTCCTTTTTGTGAATCTCTTTTTAGGGTTATTATGAGAGAGAACTTGGAACTCTAATACCATGTCAAGTTTCCAACTCAAAAATTTGAACTAGTAAGTGGAGGGACTCTCCATATATAAGATCATAGGATTCCAATCTCATTAGCAATGTGGGACTATTCCCAATAGTAGAAACCCCTTTCCCTTAGCAACGGATAGGGTAAGGGTGTCAAAAATGGGCCCGGCCCGGTAGCACGGACCGAGCCAGCCCGATATAACCCGAACCCAACCCGGACCGAACCTTAATGGACATGTTTCGGTCTCGGCTTGTAAAACCCGACACCGTTTCAGCCCAAACCGAAATCAGACCGGACCAGCCCGTTAAGAAGCCCGAACTAGCCCGAACTAAACCAGAGGTCTATTCGAGCCCAGTTTCTTAATTTTAATGGTTTTAAATTTTGATGGATTATATTACACTGATAGTTTACTTCTTGATCGAAAAGATTATATGAATCTAAAGTTGAAAAGAGTATGTTAATTGTTACAATTTACTGAATTACATGCATATAGAATGAATGATGCTAATTTTATAGATAGAAATAAAAAAATATGCTATATATCTTACATATAAAATAGGCCCGATAAGCTTGATAAGCCCGGTCCGGACTGAACCAGCCCGAAATCACCTCAATAAGCCCAACCCGATAACAAACCCACACCGGACCCGGCCCGATAGTTATTGTGTCCAAGCGCAGCCCAACCCAGCCCGAACTCTTAATGGACATGTTTTGGGCTGGGCTTACAAAACCCGACACCGATTTAGCCCGGACCGAAACCGGCCCGGACCGGCCCGTTGACACCCTTAGGATAGGGCAAGATAAAAAAAAAGCACATCAGGTTTTTTTTTTGCACAAACCCAAGCTCTTCTTCTCATCTGCTCAAGGAAACTACATTCTGCTTCACTTCTAGAAGAAAATACAAAACAAAACAAATCTATCATGCTTTTCACAAATTGGAGAGTGCAATTCCTCTTCAGCTATTAGTCATCCGGCCTAGGAAAAATAAGTATGATTATATTGGCGAGTCCAAAAAAAATTATCTGATACTTGTTGTTGGATAGACTCGTTGGCAGCTGCTTGCTTAGTCTTTCCTTTGATGTCCCAATGGGCTAGTGCACATAACATAAATTGAATGTCTTCAGATCTTGCGATGCATAAAACTGGGGGAAAAGAAGCAGGTGAGAGGTCGAAAGGCTTTGAAAGCAGAAGCTACACTGATCGAAAGTTGATCAAAATAAATATGATTGAATCGGATCCAAATCCTCTCCAATCGGCCAGCCTATCAGCTAAACATCGGACAAACTGGAATACAACAGTATATGTTCTGACATATTCTAACCTGTCCGATGTTTGTCTAGCAAACTGGCCTGCTGGAGAAGATTTCTATATTATTGAACCAGCCATTGGAATTAACTAACCTAACTTTGTTTCAATAGTCAGTAAAATAGTAGAAAAATAACGAAACTTCACCTTTTACAGCACCTTTTACAGCCCATGTACAAAACTTTTCACACAAGAACTTCAAAAAATCAATTTACCCAAAAAAAAAAAAAAAACTTCAAAAAATCACAGATTTGTTTAAATATATGCTTCTTTCTTTTCCAATTTCATTTTCTAGGTTTCTGGCCAATTCTGATAGATTTCCAACCAATTTTATTCAATATTATTTGGATTCCATGAAGGTCGATCCCAAAAAGTTGCGGTCTTAACGACCCTATTGTTGCGAAAAACGTCCCACATAATCGGCACATACGATACCGAAATGGTAAAAAATATAAAGCGTCGAAAATGAACAAGATGTAAAGACATACAGATATACGTGGTTAAGTACCGGTGTGATATCCTACATCCACGGGGCAATCTCAACGGAGATCTTTTTGCTGTATTTGAAAAAATTACATACCACACCCTTCACCTTGACAACACAATACATAGGTCCCACACTTAACAAAAATATCTCAACAATACAACTCCCATAAGTATTCTCACAAGAAACCACCTAGAGAAATCGTACATTCAAAGAGATCTTACAAGTAAACCTAAAATAAATATAAGAAGTCCAACCTAAAGAGGACCAAAAGCTGATTAATTGTTCTCCCTCACTCTTAAGCTTTCTTGAGCATATGATTGTGTGTTGTAGTTGTTTAATGTATTTCGTCCCTCTATATGGAATATATGGAAGGAGAGATGCAATTCCGTTTCTCTATCACAAAAGAATCTACAATGGTTGGATATGTAACTAAGGGTGTCAAAACTGGGCCCGGCCCGGTAGCACGGACCGAGCCAGCCCGATATAACCCGAACCCAGCCCGGACCGAGCCTTAATGGATAGGTTTTGGTCTGAGCTTGTAAAGCCTGACACCGTTTCAGCCCAAACCGAAACTAAACCGGATCGGTCCGTTAAGAAACCCCAATTAGTCCAAACCGATAAAACCCAACCCGAACACCGGTAAGGTCCGTTCGGGCCCAATTTCTTAATTTTAATGGTTTTAAATTTTAATAGATTGTGTTATATTATTAGAGTTCACTTCATGATTGAGAAGATTATGTGAATCTATAGTTGAAAATATTATGTTAATTGTTATAGTTTATTAAATTACATACATATGGAAGGAATAATGCTAATTTTATAGATAGAAATAATAAAATAGGCTATATAGTTTACATATAAAAGAGGCTATATAGTTTACATATAAAAAAGGCCCGATAAGCCCGATAAACCCGATCCGGACCGAACCAATCTGAAATGACCTCAATAAACCCAGCCCGATATCAAATCGATACCGGATCAGCCCGTTAGTTATTGTGTCCAGCGCAGCCCACCCCAGCCCGAACTCTTAATAGACATATTTTGGGCTCGACTTATAAAATCCGATATCGATTCAGTCCGAACCAAAACCACCCAGACCGACCCGTTGACACTCTTATATGTAACCACTCTTTCAAAGGTGGGCGGCTGCCTACCAGGATTGAATGCGTTTTCACATATTTTCTTTTTTCAAAGTTTCACAATGAATGCAATCACTGTGGATGACCACCTACAAGCCTTTATCACACTTACTCCTGCTATCTAGCCTTTCCCCAGTTCCTAGAGTCGGTTTCCTTATAGATTCAATTCACACTTACTTTTTAGCTCTTTCTCCGGAAGCTCCGGCGATTTTTTGTTCTCTAGATGTGGCTTCAGTTTTTATATTCTGTGTTTTTTTTTTCACTTGAACTCTAGGGGGGAGAGAGAGAGAGAGAGTAGCAATGTTTCGAAATAAGAATGGAGAAAATGTTGCCAAGCTTAACAGCACATCCCGATCAATATCTTAGTCCTTAAAATGGATGCGTAAGTAGACTCCATTGGAGCTGCAATGGGGCCAGGTTAGATCAAATTTTTTTTAAAATCCTAATCTTACTATGAGTGTTTTAAATATAATTCTGACCTTATCTTGAGTGTTTTAAACATAATCCTAACCCAATATAATCCCATCAGCGTTAGAAAATATGTAATCCTAACCCTGCCTTGGCAAGGTTCAATCTAATCCAACCCTACCCTGATTGACCCTAACTATCTTGAGTCAAAGTTAAATAGACCCTGATTGGCACTGAATTTGTCTAATGAATAATATAACTTAAAATATTTACAAAAAAAAATCAGATTTAACTTAAATCAACATGTAACTACTTCAAATTGTAATTTGTCAATGAAGTAATAAATCCACATAATGGATGCAAAACCTGAAATCCAAAGACACAGTCAACATGCTTAGGACTTAATTAGGGCCAAACTTGCAGCCCTAGACCTCATTGTTTCGTATAAACCAATAAAATATGGGTATAATCAGGGTTTTACATATGAAAAAGGAGTAAAAAATAAGAGCCAAAATTATGGCACTGCAAAATGCACAGGCATGATTGAATTCAAAATTGGATAGGAATGTAAGATTATTTTTGCAAAGAATTTGAAACACGACTAATCTATAATGGATATCTTTACGCCCAAAGAGAATCAAACTTGTGACCTCTTTATTGTGAGGTATTGGGTTTCATTGACCGAGCTATCCCTTTTCTAAACACTCACAAAACCAAAAAAAAAAAAAAAAAACCCTAAGCTACTCCTTTGATATCTCGAAAAGGAAAAGGAGAAGAAGAATGTCTATGACATGGTGATATTACACTATAGTGTATGATAGTATCTTCATTCTTACATATGAGCATGGCTTTAGAGCACGGCTTGGATGGCCGATTCTGACTGATCCCACGCTGAGTCAGTCCACCAGATCAGGAGTTCCACATGCTTAGTTTGTAAAGTGATTCCTGGTTTTTTTACCTAATCAAGCCCAATCTCTAAACATGTTTGAATCTTTAGGTTAAATATATTTATAAAACACACACAAAATGCAAGTTTAGCTTCAAACCCTATGTTGCTAGTGTACGTTATATCCTACTATATACTTTTTTAAATATAGCCTATTCAATTCCACACATAATTTAGTATTAGATAACACAAAATGCAATCAAAATAACTAAAATATTCATTACGAATGGAAAAAAATAAAATGATATTAGAAAGTATTCCAAAATTATGAATGAATATTGTTACATGATACATACTGGCAAACACTTTCTTAAGTACAAGTTAAATGAATAGGTGTTAGATATTGAGCAAAAGTCAGTCATCTCCGTCAATTGTGCTTGATTTGGTGGTCTCGTTCCTTTTATTTTAATCATTGCCATACTCTATCCATCTCTCTTCCCTCTCACTCTTACGTCCATGTGGAAAACTCAAACTGAAAAAATAATGCCATGAGTTGCACGTCGTTGACGAAGTATATGCTTCCCCCCATGAAATTGCAAATTCTGCTTTCAACTTGCAGGTTCCGCTAAAGTAGTAGTTTCCTCCTTCAATTTGCAGATCGTGCATGAAATGAGAAAGACGTAGTAAAAGTCATTCTTTAGTGAGGGTAAAATTGTCCTTTTAATTTTACATTTTGGAATTAAAATTTAAACCTTGTTTTTATGTCGTCAATTAACGGAAAATGTAACAGACTGAAGTTTTTTGTAATTAGTTTTGATTTTAGAAGAAGTCTTTGAAATTTTATGAAAAGTTTGGATGTACCTGAGTTAGAGGCAAACTACAAATTTGTTATCGTTCATTATTATTTTTATTATTATTATTATTATTATTATTATTATTATAGGTAAGTCCCAAGGATAATTGAACTCATGACCTCTTTGTGGTATTGGTAAGACTAAGGATGTAAATGGATTGTCGAAAATTCAAATTTGATTCAATTTCGCACCCGTTTAGGGAAATTCGAATCCAAACAATTGGATTTGGATGTGAATTTAGATAGGTGGGATCAGAGGCAAATGCAGATTAGGATAGCACTCCAAAAGAGCGGATATAATCTGCTCCGATCCCTTGATTATTTTAATAATTTTCATTTAAAAAATATTATTAAAAATATTAAATCCTGACGTCTTCACCTACTTCCCTCTTTCTATGCAATTTCCAAATTAAAAATATCAAAACCTAAACAAAAGGCAAAATCACCGAACTTGACATCTTCACTTTCCCTAATTTTTAGGGTTCACATCTCCACCAAACAAAAGATGCCGATGGTTTCTCCTTTCTCAGAGTCTCAATGCAGGACCTAGGGCAAAATCGCTTGCAGGTTTCAGCCATATCTTCATTCCCAAACTCTTAACTTTCCCTAATTTTTAGAGTTCATGTCTCCACCAAACAAAAGATGTCGATGATTTCTCCTTTCTCATAGTCTCAATGTAGGACTTACAGCAAAATCGCTTACAGACTTTAGCCATTTCTTCACTCCCAAATTCAACATAGATTAAACTCAACGCAGATTGCAGCCATTTGCAGTTAGTGCTCTCATCAAAAGACTCATTGCCGATTGCAGGCATTTGCACCACCAAAACACAAGACACAAGATCACTTTTTGGCTCTAGCCCTATCTCGTCTTTCTAAGATTACTTGATTGTAGATCCTATCAGACGATGAGTTTGACCTGTTTCCATGTTTTCCTATTGAAATTCCATGCAATAGGAAAGTATTTGATCTCAGTTTCTGTTGAAGAGATCAGTTTCATTCTGTTGAAGCGGTTCTTTATTAGAAATATGTGAAATTTCTGCAACGGGAGAAGACAAATAGCTGCACAACTACTATTGCTTTAAGTCAGATTCGAATCGGATTTTAACCGGATATTCGGTTAAAATACGAATTCGAATTTGGATTTTATTTTTAGAAATCCTCCGGATGTGGAGGCGGATTTGGATAGGGAAGTTAGAAGTCGGATTCAAATTCGGATAGTACCTATCTGTGCCGAATCTGATCCGTTTACGTCCCTAGTCTTTACCAACTTAGCTATCTACCTTAAAGCTCCATTTGTTTCCATGTAAAATGACAAAACAGGAAATCTTTTCTATAAGATAATGATATGGTAGAATACGTCTCCCCCAATCGTGTTCCGACACGTGTACACTAAAGCCCAAACAAGGAGGGCCTCATTCACATCACCAGCCTTAAAGGGCTGAGACAAAAGCGGCTCCTGATGAACTAGAACCACCAATGAGAATAGTGAAGAGCCTCCAAGTCTCGCTATCATGAAGGCCTCGCAAGATCACTACCATTAAGGGTGTCAAAAATGGGTCCGGCCCTGTAGCACGGACCGAGCCGGCCCGATATAATCCGAACCCAGTCCGGACCGAACCTTAATGGACAAGTTTCGGTCTCGGCTTGTAAAGCCCGACACCGTTTCAGCCCAGACCAAAACCAAACCGAATCGGTCCGTTAAGAAGCCCGAATTAGCCTGAACCAATAATACCTAACCCGAACACCGGTAAGGTCCATCCGGGCCCGCCCAGTTTCTTAATTTTAATGGTTTTAAATTTTGATGGATTATATTACACTGTTATAGTTCACTTCTTGATTCGAAAGATTATATGAATCTATAGTTGAAAAGAGTATGTTAATTGTTACAATTTACTGAATTTCATACATACAGAAGGAATGATACTAATTTTATAGATAGAAATAATAAAATAAGTTATATATCTTACTTATAAAATAGACCCAATAAGCTTCATAAGCCCGGTCTGGACCGAACCAGCCCGAAATCACCTCAATAAACCCAGCCCGATAACAAACCGACACAGGGCCAGCCTGTTAGTTATTGTGTCCAGCGCAGTCCAATCCAGCCCGAACTCTTAATGAATATGTTTTGGGCTGGGCTTATAAAACGCGACACCGGTTCAGCCCAGACCGAAACCGGCCCGGACCGGCCCGTTGACACCCTTAACTACCATAAGGGCCTCGGAGCCTCACGCCCTTTAAGACCTAGGAACCTCGCAACCCCATGGGCCTCGGAGCCTCGCCAGGACAAAAGCCTCAACATCTGATCAGTATAAAGGCCTCGACAACCCATCAATAAGGTGGTCGCGACAACCCTCCAACAAAGAAGCCTCGACATCACTCCAGAGCGGACCTCGTCATATAAATCCACGTGCAACATGCCAGTTGTACCGTAACGTATGAGTGGGAACTATTCTAATAAATATAGAGATCAAACTCCCCCCCAGATATCTGCCATGGGGAAGTCAATGGAATCCTGATAAGGAGATCCCATTGCCCAATGACTCAGCAGAAGATCACCTGGTCACTAAATCAATGGGCATAAATCACATTCCAGGGAGGACATTTCGTCACGTCTGAAGACATGTCCAGCTCCCACATCCAGATCACTCACAATCTATAAATAGAGGAAGCATATCTAGGTAAAAGGAAAGACATTTCTCTAGAATTTGAGCTCATAGCGGGTTAGCTACATGAATTCCCTTATCTCAAACGGACATCCCTTCTGACCTGTCCCATATTGCTTGTCCCTAATACTAACTTAGGCATCGAAGTGGTCAAAGGGTGTCTCCACCCAACCATCACTATGGTGTCCTCTTTTGCTTTCGCAGGAAATCTAAGCGAGCTAAAGACCAATCCGATTTGAGACGACAACAGATAATATTTCTCACTCTTTGTTTTAACATGAATGCAAAGAAATAATCCTCACTTTTTTCAAAATTAGGCTTAGTTTGGTTGCAAGGAAAAGTAAAGAGAAAAGAAACGAAAATTTTCAAACCTAAGAAGATAGCTTTATGGTTCTAACACAACATGATTGCATAAATTACTTAATTATTTTTTGGTAATAAAAAGATTTTATATTAAGGAAAAGCCCTAAACGGTTAGTCTACCTAAATTTCTTATCATATTTAGTAACGATACTTATTAGATAAAAAAATTATTTTATTTTTCGATTGCACGGGATTTGGATGCAAAATAAAATAATATTTTATATAAATAAAATAAAATTTATATTATTAATTAAATATACAATGATCTGAAATTAATTACATGATTCTGAGGTAACATATACTCTAATGATTATAAAAATTAAACAGTTTCACTGTTTTCTTTTTTAATTTCTCTTGCAACCAATTAAGGAAATAAAAAAAGAAGAAAATGTTTGTGGAATGTAATACATTCTTATGTAGTTGCAGAATTATAAATTATAGGTTTACCGATGTACAGTACGTGTTAACACCGTAAATTAAATCTAGCTATGATTATCTGTCCCATGTAACTAATCAAACTGATTAATATAAATTACTGCTTCTCATTGTTCTCTTTGGGCTTGATCTCAATGCCTTCAATGATGAGACCAGATTTCCCCCAAGGAAACTTGACCTCCTTAAGGCTCATCTCCACCTCCCCATCGTCACCTCTTTCATTGAAGAACTCACCCATCTCTATATCCATCCACCCGTCTCCTCTCTTCTCGTGTACTTCTCGCGCCTGTGTTTCCTCTAGTACTGCCCACTGTGATAGTAAATTTGTCTCTATCTCGAATAATCTGCAGCGCGATAGGGAAATCCTTCTCTATCTTGAATAATCTGCAGTGCGATAGGGGATCCTCCTCTGTTTCCGCTTCTGTGTCTTCGGGTACTCCCCATTGCGAATTCGCCTCTGTTTCCTAGGGTACTTCCCACTGCAGTAGTGAATTCGCCCTCCACTGTGATAGGAATGTAAAAATTTTTAATGCAAGTTAGGGTTATTCCCATGGGATTTCCCATGAACCTAACGAATCCACCACACAGATAACTAGAATACAATGGGCAATAAAAGAGATGATAGAACACATACCATTTGCTGTAGATTGATTTCCGACCGTTTCCTGCACCTTGAATGCTTCGATTAGAGTCTTCTACAGCCTCGTTGGGATCCCTTTTGCCTCTGTGCGTATGGGAGCAACAGAGAAATAAAAACCAATGGCTGCAGGGACCCTAACCATTGTATTTATAATACAATCCCTAACCCAGAACCATTCCCACAGTGGACCGGGTTAGTAGTCTCTAACCAGTGACGAACCAGACCTGAACCGGTCAAACCAGTAATTGAACTCCCACTTAACAACTGGTTAGGTAATTGATCAAGCCCATACATCAGGAATCTAACAAGGAAAGCCTCGTCTGTTTCAGTGGGTGCCATCAAATATACATATTTCACTTCTTGTTCATGACGACCAGCACCGGCCAATTTGACAGATTTCTGTAGGGTCATACTGGAATCCATGAACATTATCCGTGAACTTGAACACCAGATAAGCAACGTATGTTGTGTTTGGAGAAAGCAGTCGTGTCTCCATCTTGCCACGGATTTCGAACCAACTGATGACTGCCAACAGCTCAGCCACCTCTGAAAACCTGTAAAATCCAGAGATGAAAACCAAGATTTATTAAACCATTTACTCATAAATACTTTCTAAAGCAGGGCATGAGGTTTTTGTCGACCTAGATTCAGGGAGGAATGGCCAGTTCCAATATATTGGATCACTGGAGTTAATGGAAAGCTCTATTGGTCTAATCATATAACACTTCTCCCCACTGCATTTCTCCAGTGTGAAGGTCTGCAATTAGATTAAAATTATCTTACAAATTACAACATAAATTAGGATCGTGCGACAATTATTGCTGCTACTGGATCCATTGAAACAAGTCATCGCATGAGGGTGATGTGGTCTTCCCTCGATGCCAGTGTCAGAGAAGAGGATTATCGCAGAGATGGAGAAGTTGCTCTTTCTTAGATGAGAAATTTGGCAGAGACGGAGATACCGATGAGGAGAGGATGAAGTGAATATCAGAGGGTAAGAACCTCTCCCATACTGAGTTAGAATCTGCCACCGATCAGAAAATCATAGAGACAACCGACAATCTGCACGCTGTAATAATTTTTAATACAGGTTAGGGTTATTCCCATGGGTTTTCCCATGAACCCTAACGAATTCACCACACAGATAACTAGAATACAATGGACAATAAAAGAGATGATAGAACACATACCATTTGCTGTAGATTGATTTTCGACCATTTCCTGTGCCTTGAATGCTTCGATTAGGGTCTTCCACAGCCTCGTTGGGATCCCTTTTGCCTCTGTGCGTATGGGAGCAACAGAGAGATAAAACCAATGACTGTGGGGACCCTAATCATTGTATTTATAATACAATCCCTAACCCAGAACCATTCCCACAGTGGCCCGGGTTAGTAGTCTCTAACCAGTGACGAACCAGACCTGAACCGGTCAAACCAAGAATTGAACTCCCACTTAACAACCTGGTTAGGTAATTGATCAAGCCCACACATCAGGAATCTAACAATCTCCCACTTGGGCTAGATTAATTACAAAACTACCGTCGAAAAGTGTGGCCATGGAATCCTATTACATAATAAACCGTCATCAAACTTTGATCCACTCATCAAGCCTACCAATGTCGAGCAACAGCGGAAAATACTCCAACATATCTGGTGTACTACCTTCTGTCAGCTACATACAAGGGTCTACTTAATGATATGAATCGCCTAGAGACATGTATACATGAAAATATTATTTCATGTGGGTCCAGATCGAATAACCTTCGATCTAATTGCCTTGATAAAACCTCAGAGGCAATAAACCTTCATATTGACCGTAGCAAACCGCCACATACCCTTTTGGTCAATATTGTACTAATTGCCTTGATAAAACCTCAGAGACAATAAACCTTGATATTGATCGTAGCAAACCGCCACATACCCTTTTGGTCAATATCGTACTTTGGCACACCGCCGTGAACTATGGCTAAATACCGCCCCGTTCATTTGGCTTAATACCGCCCCGTTCATTTGGCTTAATACCGCCTTGTTCATTTGGCTAAATACCGCCTTTGTCAATGACATGTCAATGAATATGCAACATAGCAATAAATGAATCTTGAAATAAAAATAACCATGGTAATAAATATCCATGCCAAAACTATAGGCAATGTAAATAAACATAATGAAATAAATCATTATCAATGTGGGAAGAGTCTCCCACTAACCAAGCACATTTAATGAATTAACCATTTCTATATTAAACATACAGTCCCTCGAAGACTCCCCTTGACAAAACCTTCGTTAGAGAATCTGCAATCAAGATGTTTAACGAATGTGCTCTACCATGATATAAATTCTTTGACCTTTTTCTCTCACCTAAAGAGATTTGAAATCCGATTTCTATTATGCTTTGAATTACTAGATTTCACATTATTATTTGAGAACAACACAACTAAACCCTGTCACAATACACCTCAATAGGCCTAAGTTAAACTTACAACCTTCCGTGTCCGAAAGATAACTCTTCAACCAGATATGCTACTTATTAGTTTCACATATAGTTATAAAATTTACCTTATCAAGAGGGTGATGCATGGATAAACTTCTTTACATTTTTCCTCAAAGGATACATCTACCATCATAACAATAAATCTAAGATGGGATTCATGCCACCAATGCAATCACCAAACACTACATCACAATAGCCAAGAGTGTCACTCACGCCACAAATGAGTGGATAATCTTTGGTCCTCGCAAGTACCGCATGACCTTTATATTCTCGTTGTTTAGTGAGCTATACCAGTATCCAACTAAAAAAGTTTCAATACACTCTAAACAAAGGCTATGTGAGAATAAATATAATCTTGAGCATACACCAAGCTCGCGTCCTTGGATGCTCTCTTTGAACATCATTTCTTAAACATAACTCTGTCAATTTGTCTCATTTATTGATTTAAGCATCCGCAACTTAACTGTTATTCATGTACATTCAATCATTCAAGAACATGAATAATGTATACCCTTTGAGACAAACCCAGAGTTTCATTTTTCCTATCACGAGGAAACTCAATGTCAAGTACAAAGGTACTTACTCACACATTCTACATATCGAATTTATCAGACATTGAAACTATGGTTTCAACAGGTAAACCATATCCTTCGCCGGTCGGTGATTAACCATCAACATATATGACTAGGAAATGAATCCTCTCCCATTGACCTCTATATATATACATAATGATCAATGATAATCTCAACAAAGTTTTAAGAAGATACAACTCTGTCAAACTTCAGGTACCACTACCTGGATGCTTGCTTAATCCACATATTGACTTTATAAGCCTATAAACACCTTCTTTCAGATTTTCTTTGATCAAAACGATCTTTACATTCCTCTGATGCAACTCCAAAATAAAATGCATAACTAAGACCTCAAAGATTTGAAGTCTATATTTCTCATTCTCTTTGTGTGATTTCACTTCGCTACAAGTTTTACTTTGTAGCAATCAATTCTCCCACTGGAATCACACATTTTCTTACATATCCATTTGAGCCTATGAATACACCGCTCATGACAAGAGCATAAAATCCCAAATCTCATTGATGTTCATAAATAACGATACATCAATTATGACTGGTAACCATCCAAAAACAATTTCATTATTGACAACTTGTTTAAAACTATTGGGATCTTTATCTTGTCCAATGCCATAATATCTATTTTTGAGGTATAACTTGTGATGAAATCACAGATCTACATGGTTTATTATATCTCCTCATTGCCTTATCTAGCTCTGGTATTTTGGCTATGCATCAACCTGAATGAAGATAATTTCAATAATTATCTCATTACACTCTGATAATACTTTTGATACCTCAACTAATTGTTCCACAACAATTTACATGTGATTTCATTAAACTTATGTTTCTTGGATGTGACTGCTAACCAATATCATCAATGAATCTTGTTGAATCCTTCAGACATGAGTGGATATCCCAAAAATGATAACTCAATCTCCTAAAATAATTACTCTCCCACGAGTGTAATGAAAATACGTTACTTTCACAGTTCCAATCAAGAAGATAACTTGAACTGAAACCAACTTACATGACACCCTATTAATATTATAGGCTGCAGAATTGACACTTTAAATGAGCTAATACACTCTCGAGTTCTCTTGATCACATCTATTTGTCACTCTTTTGTTATTGAGTCTCATCCACATGATGCTAAGTCATAAGTTTTAGCACTTGTAAACATTTGACTAAAATCATTGGGAGTATATCAATATCACCCAATCTACCTTAACAATTTACATTCTCCTTCAGATCCAACAGTCTTTAATCATTTAATAAAAATATTTTCCCCTTAAACATCCTTACAAGTAAACAAGTCATTAACTTTAGGGGTTTCCAGAATTCTATTCTTTACAACCTTTTTACAGTCTTTCATTAGATAAGAGTCCTAAATATCTATGCTAAGGATGGAATTAGGATATACTGTCTAACTTCTATAGCCAAGTAAACTACAGAGAGTAAATAAGGGTTTTTGCTACTCTTATAGGTTTGGATTACTTCTATTACTTAAGTCTCCAATCTCCATTACCTTCTTACTCGAAAGTTTCATGATCCTACTTTTCTTTCAGTTGTAACCTTTTCCACATGTTTCTTCTGAGTTCCTGTAGCTCCATAAAATCATTTTTCTTGTCAGAAGTTTCTTACTATTCCTTGAAAATTTGTTTTTCTTTCTGTAAGACCCTACCTTTCACTTACTGCATTTGTCAGAGTATGGCTCACACATCATAACATTGGCATTCAATCCTTTCTCTTTGCTTTGAAATTTCTTTCTTAGTGTAAAGGAAATCAACTCATCTTCTGTCCATTGGGTTTATGGGTCACCAGGATCTAACTTTGCAGTTCAGGTGAGGAAGTGAAAGTCAAGTGAATCATCTATAATATTCCAATGAGTTACCTACAGAGATTCACATATCTCAGAGCTTATTAGTGATGGCTAATAGCTCTAACCTGTGTTTCCACACACCATTATTCCTCACACACCATTATCATCCTAAACCATCAAAACTGGTATAGACAACCTTGAGAATACAACATCTCTCCACCCCATTTTAAAGATCAAAATTTCTTTGGATTTTACTCTGAACATCTATTTCCAATGTTCCTTATTTCAATTTTCTTTTACCTGATCTTAGGGATTGAATATTCCTAAAGATCAAAATAGAATCTCCGCTGAGTACTAGGTTAAGCATTCCTAGACTAGCTTTCACTTTTTCATGCCAATTCATAGAACTGGCCCGCCATAACAGGCATCATGAGGTGTTTGATCATTATATGTTCTCTAATATGTGTGACATAATGCAAACATACACACAAGATAATTTAAACTTACAAAATATATGCAAGTCCATTTCCTTTGAAGAGTCAACCGAAACTACACCCTCATCCTTTTGGGACAAGAGCGCACTGGTCCTCTTACTATCTGTGTAGAGTCAACCGAAACTACACCCTTATCCTTTGGGACAAGAGCGCACTGGTCCTCTTACTATCTGTGTAGAGTCAACCGAAACTACACCCTTATCCTTTGGGACAAGAGCGCACTGGTCCTTCTACTATCTGTGCATAACCTGCGAAGGGATAATGACTCTCAAAATTCCATCACCTTTGGGTGTATGAAACTCCTAAAGTCAAGATCCTTCATCCATGTGCATGAGTTTACATGATCTTTGACACTGCCACCTTTGGGTGGACAATGCCGCTCTTTGCTGCTTCCACAAAAGTGAAAATCTTGATAATGTCACATTTAAGTGAGCACTATCCTTCTTTGCTGTGTCTATAAATGCATAAGTTCTGGATTTGAGCATATCATGATAGAACTGAGCTTGCCACTTTAGTGGTCCCACCTAATTCTTACACAATATGTACAAATCATAATTTAAATAAACTGGAACAATGCCACTCTTAGGTGAACACTGTCATTCTTTAAAGCATTTACAAACACAGTCGCTTGAATTTGAATATATCATGACAAAACAAGGTATACCACTTTGGTGGAATCCACCAAGTTCTACCATGATATGAACAAATCCCAAATTGCAGCTCTAGTGGGATATATATAACCATGAATGTTTTTTAAAAATCAACTTTATAAGTCTAAACATTCAAATAAACATGCACTTTAGCTCAACAATCATTATGATACAAAAATATTGAGAAAAACCAGCAGAAACACTGCAAATCGAGCTCTAAAAAAGCATTAACTAGGAAAAATAATATTTCCAATGTATCAAAATGTATCAACATCTATTCCAGATTGAAGAGCATCGAAAACCAAATCCAACGGAACAAACCGGAGGTCAATCCGACCTTCCTAGCTCCCACAAATCCAGTTTAAAGTCGGATTGTGAATGCAGTAAAAAACTGCAAGGCAAACAGGCCTTAAAAGTTTGGACCGGTACGAACCGCAATCTGAACCAAACCGGCGGTCCGACCAGGCAAGCCGGTCTGGACGGTTCAACCAACATTCATCCGGGTCACATTTTCCGGGTTTTCGGGTAACCTACCGGGAAAAAATTCGGGTCAAGGGGCGGGTCATCGGGGCACCCGTTTGTGGGTTACGGATCTGGTGCCGGATCACCCACTCGGGTTCCCTGGTCGGCCCGGCCTGACGGGTCAGCCTTGTGCTGGTTCTAACTGGCCTGGGCTGGGCCGGGCCTGGGCCAGGCCTGGGCTAGGTTTGATTGGCCGGCCTGGCTTGGCTGGGCCCGGGCGAGCCGGGCCGAGTCTAGTCGGGGGCTGGGGCGGCTGGTCGGGTAGACTCGGTCCGAAGTCAACCCAAATAAAACCCGTTAGGGTTAAGCGATCCGGCGCCGAGTCGACCCGGCGAAGACTTCGCGCCGTCGAAAACTTTTTTTTTTTTTTTAAATCCAACTGCCGGCGAGTGGCCTTCACGCGCCTTTCGGCGGCGTGGGCGCGTCCGGCTACCGCCGGCGACCAGACTTTGTACCGGTCGAAACGTTTTTCTGAGTTCTACAACCTAGTATAGTTTATTTTGAATTTCAGCGGTCTGAAAAATTTTTGAAGGGTTTTAAACTTTGTGGGAAAAATTTTGGAGAAAAATTTCTCCTTTTTTTAATTCAGTCATTCCTATCATTTTAATTGTCCATTACCTATGATCCTAGCTCTGTGTGGGTGGCTCTGATACCAATTGTAATAATTTTTAATACAGGTTAGGGTTATTCCCATGGGTTTTCCCATGAACCCTAACGAATTCACCACACAGATAACTAGAATACAATGGACAATAAAAGAGATGATAGAACACATACCATTTGCTGTAGATTGATTTCCGACCGTTTCCTGTGCCTTGAATGCTTCGATTAGGGTCTTCCACAGCCTCGTTGGGATCCCTTTTGCCTCTGTGCGTATGGGAGCAACAGAGAGATAAAACCAATGACTGTGGGGACCCTAATCATTGTATTTATAATACAATCCCTAACCCAGAACCATTCCCACAGTGGCCCGGGTTAGTAGTCTCTAACCAGTGACGAACCAAACCTGAACCGGTCAAACCAGTAATTGAACTCCCACTTAACAACTGGTTAGGTAATTGATCAAGCCCACACATCAGGAATCTAACACACGCATCTCGAGGAGTTGTGCGGGATAGAATTTCCGCAATACAACTTTTCGGCAGGACGTATAGATCTGTGGAAACCCCTTGCTCCATTATTTCTTCAGTTTTCTTTTTCTTCTTCCTCACAATTTATCTCACATGCTGTCTTGGCTTGTTCCTCTATCATAAGACGTGAAAGAGATGGAGGAAAGCTTAGTAGTCGCTAAGCTTTTGTTGCCACAGACATGATCAGTCATGACTCATGAGGGTTTAAGGTATGGTACAGATAATGGTTGAACGAAACATGACCGATATGAATAAAATGTAATATATTCTTTAAAAGTCAAAATAAATGAAGGTTTCAAAATACAGTGGGCTTAGTGGGACTCAATATATAGTGGACCGGGATTATCTGTAGTAACTCCACTTTGAATGATTAGAATTTTCAGTATCACTTGGCAGTCACTATAGATGATCTTTTTCCTTCAATGGTACTCGTGCACTTGCTGCAAATCTATTCAAGAACTTCGAAATAGCACTCGACAATAAAGAAAATAAGGAACAATAAAGTTCAATGAACCATGAGAGAAGGATGGTAGGGTAGTGTATCCCAACCCCTTGGCAGACCCTCTATTTACAGAGTAAGAAATAAATATGCCTGAAAGACATAACCATTCTACAAGGTACCTAAGCGGTATACAGGTACTTATATGATGTATCTACCCTTGTCTGAATCGGTTACAACGCATCCCTTGTCTGAATCGGTTACAACGCATCCAATGACTGATCCAAGGGTGATACATGGGTCGAGTAAGTGAGACGGTTCCTTACAGATTTGGGACGCAAGGGGTCATTTCCAAAACCGTCTCATTCACTAAATAATCCCAAAATGAGAATAAAAATCCATTGCATATAATAATGGGACGGACGGGTACGTTCTGGATCCTTAATGGTTCTGAACATTATTTATAAAGATAGCATTTCTAATTTATGAAAGAAAACTTTTCATAAAGACAAAATTTAAGAAAAAATCAACATAAATAATGTCCCCAACTACCAATTCCAAAAATGTCTTAACCCATTGTTTTATCATTTGAGTGTCATTAATTGGTTAATAAAATGACTTGAGAAAGTGATGAACAGAATCTATCTTAAATCAGTTTTCCCTCATTTAATCAAAATAAATAGAGAAAGAAGAAAATGAACATGTTGGCCTGAACAATCTACAACACATGTTTATTCTAGCTGTTAGCACTATATTTTTGCCGTTGTCCCACTCCAATAAAATGTTCTAATATTTCTTCATTGTGTAGGTTTCTGCAGCTTAGTCGAACCTAGATAGGTAGTTATGCTTTGTTATTTTTATTCTTTTACTGTATCTAAGATAGTATATCAAGAAATAAAAAGGGGAAGAAGAAAAAATAAATAAATAAATAAATAAATAAATAAATAAATAAATAAATATATATATATATATATATATATATATATATATATATATATATATATATATATATATATATATATATATATATATATATATATATATATATATATATATATATGGAAATTTTCAGCTACCACCTAAAAAAAATTGATCAAATCACCTACCACCTAAGTTGTTTAATAAAATCACCTATCACCCAAGTTAGACAAACGTTTATAAAAAAGATCCAAAAGCAACTAACAGAACGGTTAGTTGCTGATGTCAGCTGTTAGAAAATACTTCAATGACAATAATACCCTCATCCCTTTCTTCTTCCTCTCACCTCTCTATTTTGTCTGCTCTCTATCTGAGACTCATAAACGAATAACGCAGCAAAAAAAAAAAGAAAAAAAATGTTAGGATTTGAATACGAAGGAAAAAATAAAATTAAGAAAAAGTGAAGGAACCCAAGCCGATACAGCGAGACATGTTGCAGATTCTTGAATCCTTCTTCCTCTTCCACTCATGGACGACTCTCTAATGGAACTTCTCCTGAAGCTTTGGAATTCAAAAAGCATAAAAACCCGATTCAAAAAAAAAAAAAAATCAAAAGTTCAAAACCTTTTCTGTGTTCGCAAAAGAAACCCTAAATGATCGTGCCATGATTTTTTGTTCTACTCTTGTATTCGCTGGTGATGTATTAATGGCTGGCACAAGTAGGTCCAATTGGTTTTTTCAATTTTTTTTTTAATTCTCTTTAGTTATATTAGTTTTCATTCAAATGGACTACGACGACGAAACTTTCTTCTTCTTCTTCTTCGACTCTTCCCTTTTGTGCAACTGCAATTCAGAAATAGAACAAATCAAGAAATAATGGAGGATTATATGTTTCAGGTACTATACATCAAGAAATAATGCAACATGTCCCGCTCCTTCTCCGCTCAACTGATTCTCAATCGGTTACTGTAACCTCAAAGAGAGCTTCTCTCGAACCTTCCTCTTCGTCGTCGTCATTGTTATCAAATCTGTAATCTGGAGTTAGGGCTTCTCTTTTTCTTTTTCTTTTTTTTCTTTTTGATAAAATATTACAGAGAAACAGAGAGGAAGAAGAAAGGGGTATAAACTTCTACACACAATTTCAACTCTTTCCCGCTAGTCCATTAACTAACGTTTGTCTAACTTGGGTGGTAAGTGATTTGATCAATTCTTTTTGGATGGTAACTGAAATTTTCCCCCATATATATATATATATATATATATATATATATATTGGGGTAGAAAATGGATTTAATTCCAATTTAGTTTGATCCATCAATTACATATAATATAAAGA